>CM064575.1:21460331-21645469 GCA_032716605.1 Paralithodes platypus | reverse complement strand
TTCTCAATGATGGTATCATCTTTGTGGTTCTACGCTGCATCAACTCGAGTCACACAATGTCCTTATTCAGATATGTTGACGAAAACTGCATGAGATCTTACATACTTTTATATAAATGGCCCTATTATGTTCTCATTTTGATAAGTATATAATTATCCCCAGGTCTAGAACTAACGTTGTGGCGTGACTTTGTTCGCCATTCATTTCATACTCGTATTGTTTATTTCTACTACCGACCTGCAGCACCTGGCATTTAGCGACATTGAAGGACATCTGTCATTTTTTAGACTACTCTTATATCGTGTATAAATCATTTGTAGCGCATTCGGGTCTTCTTTAGTCAAGACTACATTCCCTATCTTTGTATCAGTGGCTAACTTGGAAATGGTGTTGTTTAGCCCAACATAGATATTATTGTAAATGTGAAAGAAGACTTTTTCAAGGACCGAACCCTGTGGACCCCAGTAGTGACAGGCTCGCTCTCGGATTCTACTCCATGTATCACCACTCTCTGTCTTCTGTCTGTAAGCCAACTTTTGATCCAAGCATTAATTTTACCTTTAATTCATACTATCTCCAGTTTTTCATTAGTTTCAGATGTGGCACCTTATTGTAAGCTTTTATAAAAGTTCAAGAAAATTATGTCTAGAAATTTCGTGATGTCACTGTATGTAAATAGTTTATTACAAAATTCAATCAGATTCGTTAGGCGTAACTTATTTTGTATAAGGCAGGGTTTACTATCTCTGATTTGCTTGTTTGATCAGAAGTAATATACTATCTTATATTTTAAATATGTATAAATGGCTTTTACTATTATTGACATCAGCCTAATTAGTCTATGATTACTTGGTTTGACCTTGCTACATTTTGTATATTGGCGTGATGTTCGTTCGCATTTTTCCAGTCACTTGGCACAGTTCCCTACCGAATTGATAATTAAAAAATAGTTATGTCAGGGGTACGGTTATCATCCTTAATGTGCTTTATTATTTAAGAGTGGAACCCATCCGGACCCGGGGTTATATTTACATTCAAGTTACTCAGTTTACTTAAAACTTTGCTAACACTAACGGTGAAATCTCCAATTTCGTGGGCTTGTGTTTATTCTCCATGGTATATTCGTATGTAGACTGAGCCAAAATATTTATTGAACAAATTTTTCACTATTTGTGTCCTCTGTTACAGAATAACCGTCTTTCACTAGTGGTCTAATTCCGCTTTAAATATCCATATTATAATTTACGTAACAATAGAATTTCTTGGGGTTTGTAGCTTTTTCTATCTCAATAGCCACTTCATATTTGGGTTTCTCCGCCCTAATTATATATTTTTAACTTCCCTTCTGCTGTGTGTGTATAAATTGCTTAAGTTCCCATTGTTTGAGGCCTTGTTATGAAGTTTGTGAAGTTGATAATATGTTCCTTATTGCCTTGTCAATGCCTTCAATGTACCAGAGGGTCATACTTGATTTCTTATTACGTTTAGGCTTCGTTTGTTATTATTTTTATTATTAGTATTATTATTTTTATTTTTTTTTTTTTTTTTTTTTTTTTTTTTCCGAATCCATAATAGTAGGCTTAAACCTACGCCACAGCGTATTTACTTTGTATATATTACTAAGCTGTGAATTATGCATGTTATATAGCAATTCCCTAAGTCTATCGAAATTAGTTTTTTTCAAGTCCAGATCCTTTGTTTCTGTATTTATCATAAAATATTTGTTTATTACATCAATTCATGTCTTTTTGCGATAGGACGTTGAAGCATGTTCGCTGACATTGAATTATTATATTATATTTTCTTAAGCGGGTATTACGAAATCGAGCGTATTTCTATCTCTCGTCGGGTTTCCTAAGATGTTGAGTCAAAACATTATTTTGGATGAAGTAATTTTTTGGTGACACTCAGCAATATTTCCGGTCAGGTTATTCCAGTCAATAAGCAGAAGGTTATAGCCACCTAGTAAAACAACTTGATCAGCAATTAGTGTTTTAACTAGTGTGAGAGAGAGAGAGAGAGAGAGAGAGAGAGAGAGAGAGAGAGAGAGAGAGAGAGAGAGAGAGAGAGAGAGAGAGAGAGAGAGAGAGAGAGAGAGAGAGAGAGAGAGAGAGAGAGAGAGAGAGAGAGAGAGAGAAAGAGACAGAGAGAGAGAGAAAAAGAGAGAGTATTCGTGTGGGAGGTGAATAGTGTTTGTAAGAGCTCTCTCCTCCACCTTTGCGCCATCAAAATATCTCTCTCTCGCTCTTTTTAACAATTATGCACTATTATCAATACAGCAACACGTACAGCTGCCAAGGTGAGTTCTGGCCTCCCACCTATAAGAAATTACAGCATAAGAAGGATAGTTTGATCTTATTGATTAATTTTCCGCTATAAATTTGCATAACAAGTAGTCGGGAGAAGAACAACTTGTCTGGCAATTATACCCAATATGCAAGATGAATGTAAACTTCATTTGTTGTTATTTAGGCATGTATTGATTTGTGGTTAGTTAAATAGACCCATATATTGCATTTTAATGTTTTGCATTATAAGTCACAAATACTCAACTTATCGAGGTTTCAAGATATTTAATTTTACTTACATTGTATTTTAGGCTTGTCGTCTGTGCATACGCAGCTGAGCTAGACATTAATACCCATGGAGGCTACTAAGCATATGAATGGTGTTCTTCACATTATTGTATTATTTTTGCATTAGTCACAAATATGAATGTAACCAGACGACGATGCTTTTGTTTCAATGACATAATAGCTCTTTGAGCAGTATGTATCACTTCACAAGTGATTGTCCCCTCACAGGAGAGGGGAGCGCTGCTCAATAAAGTCACCCTTGGGAGCAAAATCAAATCTCTCTCTCTCTCTCTCTCTCTTACTCTCAAATAAAACACAATACGAGTGAAAACTTGAGTATATAAAATTTGACACTATATTTCATTGTATATTTAGATACATTTCCTTTAATATATACATACTGTATATATACATACTGTATATATACTGTATATATATATACTGTATATAGATAGATAGATAGATAGATAGATAGTCAGTCAGTCAGTCATAATTTTATTTCATAAAAAGACATATACATACACTTTTTACAGAGTTATTTACGTAATCTACATTAAGCTAAAAGTCCTTAGCGCATAGTTGGTTCTGTGTTCTGTACATAAACAATTCTTGATCTGATAGCATTTATATAATTTAGCAATAAGTTAGTAAATCCATACTCATGTAGGATTATTTTTTCAACATCCTTTACAAGAAAAGATCTATGTAACATGTAATACATGTTCTTCTCTATAAAACTACATGGCTTTATGAGATTTCTATATACAAATCATATTTTCATCCAGTTAACCAAATGCCTAAACACCATCACTCCACATTCTCTACAAGCACTGTGGTTGCTCTCCCAGTACTTCATATTCAATATTTTCTTTATTGCCTTGTGGTATCCAATGGAAAACTGCTGAGAGAGAGGGAGAGGGAGAGGGAGAGGGAGAGGGAGAGGGAGAGGGAGAGGGAGAGGAAGAGAGAGGGAGAGGAAGGGAGAGGGAGAGGGAGAGGGAGAGGGAGAGGGAGAGGGAGAGGGAGAGAGAGAGAGAGAGAGAGAGAGAGAGAGAGAGAGAGAGAGAGAGAGAGAGAGAGAGAGAGAGAGAGAGAGAGAGAGAGAGAGAGAGAGAGAGAGAGAGAGAGAGAGAGATTATTGTGTTACAGAGTGGGTTCGGTATTGCGACTGCATACATCTGTCATACGGATTATATTTCCTTTAATACAATAGCCCAGCACCGGAATATGATATGTAATGGCCGTCGTTTATTGCAGCGAAATGTATACAATGATAGCCTCGACGATATCATATTTATTGAAATATATCACAAAATTCGATTGTGTGTCGATATTGTAGTGACGAAAATGTAGTGCCATCATAGGATGTTGTGATACGTGCTGGTTGTATATAAACATAACATAACATACCCCTAACGTTCTCGCTCCGAATTCTGGCAGGACTGTAACATTTATAGATAACTTATGGATATACATAACTTATCGTGAGCAAAATATATTGTACTATACCTGATCACGAGTTAAACTATTTTAATTATTACACTATTCTTATCTTCCACTGGGTAGCAGATATTTTTTTAGAATTGTGTCCGGACCGCAAGTGTGTAACTATGTAACTATATGTAACTATCTTATCATATTATACAGTAGGTAGTTTGTATAAGCTACATAACATATATTTGAAAACATTATATTATGTAGTATATTTTATTAACTCTCTCTCTCTCTCTTCCTCTCTCTCAAAATCAACCCTTGGCTTAGTTAGATACAGTTTCGTTGTGAGGTGCCACGTGTTTCAACGGTGTAATCCTTCTCTGATTGATTGGTAATTAGGCAGTATTACCTGCATGAAGGAAGTAGTGTCTTCCCACACTACCCTCTAAATGCACTAAGGTGCAATTTAAGCTTTCAGAAACTAAAATCTTTGGCATACATCACACAAGAATGCTAATCACGCCTTACTCTAGCTGTAAGAGGCTTTTTAAACAAGGAATTTGATGATACAACTTACAACAGTGTAAGCCGAAAATAGTGTGACAGTGAAGGTTTCAAACAAATATTATTATCAGTATGTTCTCTGCCTCAGGCGGGAAACATCGCTGCGCTGGGGCTTTAAATGTGCTAAACAACTGTTTCTACATACAATTTGTGTCTATATGCGATTGATTTTAATCTAAATAACATTTGAAATGGCATAGAAGTGCTTAGATATCGTAATCATATATGTGGTTAAGAAATTATTGTCCAGGATACTACCTGCGGTAAGCTATTGTAATATTACTCCTACTTTAACTACTGCCACGTGTATATATACGGATACGAAAATATTCGTATACAATCAAGTTTTAATGTTAGAGACTTGTTTCTGGTTTTCAAGCTTCCTTATTCAATGCCCTACGTCTGGAACTATATTTCGTGGGCGCATAGTTTACCAGATAGGTTAAATGCATTCATAGAGTGAAGCAAATTCTATTGTGACTACGGGGATATATATATATATATATAATCAAATATTTATGAAACATGAATTTTATTGATATCAATGGAGAGAGCATACAAACTGCTATTTAGTGCACTCTTACAAAACTCATGTTGTCACTTAAAATGTCCTTGGAATAATAGTCCGCTTTATTATGCACGGGCGGAATTTTGTTTCAGCATACATTATCAAGATGGTAATACAAGGTTTTGACATTGTTTTCTACCGGAATATAATAAAATACCCTTTGCTCGTCTTATGTATGCATAATAAAATGTATAAAAAGTAATTGTTATGGTCTAAAACTGACCGAGAGTTAATACGGTCAAACGGTCGTATTTTATTAGCGAAAAACGATAATTTTGAAATCCAATATTTATGATAGAATATTTAAGAATCAACTATCAACAAATCTGGAAAATATACTTGTAATTTCATATTACAAACACATAGTTATTTAGTGAGTTTCCAAAATATCTTGTATTTAAGTGCAGAAAATCACCATTATAATTGGGAAACATTCATAATATTAATTTTTCACGATAATCATTAAAGGTTTGAGGTTTTTTGTTTGAGTAATATTGTAGTATTGTCTTCCCTCTATCTTCTGGTATATAGTAAATTATGTTTAAGGTGGTAATTATGGTTAAGGTGGTAATTATGGTTAAGGTGGTAATTATGGTTAAGGCGGTAATTATGGTTAAGGTGGTAATTATGGTTAAGGTGGTAATTATGGTTAAGGCGGTAATTATGGTTAAGGTGGTAATTATGGTTAAGGTGGTAATTATGGTTAAGGTGGTAATTATGGTTAAGGTGGTAATTATGGTTAAGGTGGTAATTATGGTTAAGGTGGTAATTATGGTTAAGGTGGTAATTATGGTTAAGGTGGTAATTATGGTTAAGGTGGTAATTATGGTTAAGGTGGTAATTATGGTTAAGGTGGTAATTATGGTTAAGGTGGTAATTATGGTTAAGGTGGTAATTATGGTTAAGGTGGTAATTATGGTTAAGGTGGTAATTATGGTTAAGGTGGTAATTATGGTTAAGGTGGTAATTATGGTTAAGGTGGTAATTATGGTTAAGGTGGTAATTATGGTTAAGGTGGTAATTATGGTTAAGGTGGTAATTATGGTTAAGGTGGTAATTATGGTTAAGGTGGTAATTATGGTTAAGGTGGTAATTATGGTTAAGGTGGTAATTATGGTTAAGGCGGTAATTATGGTTAAGGTGGTAATTATGGTTAAGGCGGTAATTATGGTTAAGGCGGTAATTATGGTTAAGGTGGTAATTATGGTTAAGGTGGTAATTATGGTTAAGGTGGTAATTATGGTTAAGGTGGTAATTATGGTTAAGGTGGTAATTATGGTTAAGGTGGTAATTATGGTTAAGGTGGTAATTATGGGTGAAAAACGAGCGATACTTAACATTTTTGGTGGCGCGCCATAGGGGGTTTATCGAGATTTAAAATGTATTTAATGATAAACCAAACAAAATCAGCAATTAACTTAAGTAATGCCAGGATAGTAAGAGGGTTAACATGTTAAAATTGTACCATTGAGAACATGTTTGCTGTCATGAGTGATCTTTACAGTAAGCTATCTCATCTAACCCCTGAGGAGAGGCAGGAATGTTTGACTTTATTTCAGAAATACCAGCACGTGTTCCGGGATACTCCAGGAAAGACCCTACCATGGGAATCCCTTGAAAGTGCCCCTCATCCAGAAGGATTTTGACTGTCTACTTGACCACAAGATTACTGAGTACTGCCAAGCTGAGTGGAGTTCTCCTGTCACATTAGACCCTAAGCCAGGTGGGTCACACCAGATGGCCAAAACAGACACCTACCTATATCCCTCGGATGGAAGATTGTATAGATAGGATTGGAAAGGCAAAGTATATCAGTAAGTTTGACATGTTTAAGGGACATTGACAAGTACCTATCACTGAGCTTGCAAGGAATATATCATGCTTTGTAACTCTAGGTAACTTTTGCATGTTCAGTGAAACGGCATTGTATGAAAATGGCATCAGCTACGTTTCAAAAGTTCATGCACATTGTAACAGAGGGTTTGGTATGATGTGTTTTTTATATTGATGATCTGTTAATTTTTAGTGACGCCTGGCTCAGACTAATCTTGTTGCAAATTTATCAAAATGTGAATTTGGTCAAGCTAATGTTCACTATCTTGGTTATGCCATAGCTAATGGATAAGTTGTGCCAGCAAAGTTACATTCCCAGACCAAAATCCAGGCAAGAAATGCAAAGATTTCTCGTTATGGTAAGCTATTACCGCCGGTTTGTTCTTAACTTTTCAATATTTGAGTCACCACTTACAGACATTCTGAAAAAAAGGATTCAATATATCTTTGATTGGAACGACAAGTGTGACTCCTCCTTCAGCAAACTCAAGGCCATCCTGTTGAGCCAGCCACACCTAACTTTTCTAAATAATTTAATATGGCTGTTGATGCTAGCGTTACAGGTATTGGAGCAGTATTGTTGCAAGAGGATGATCAAGATATTGAGGTTACTGTGTCTTATAGCAGTAAGAAGTTCACTCTACCTCATAGGAATTACTTTCGGCTCAACTTTTGGGGTTGCAACATGTTTAACACAGGATTTACAGAACAGTTAGAATGGAGAATGAAATAGGCAAACACATAAATACTATAAGATGATAAATCAACATAACGTTGGTATGTACTATACTGTATAATTATGTTAATATAGACAGGACTAGATAAAGAAAAATATATTAGTCAACCCGATTTGTAAATATTATCGGCAGTGCAACAGTCTATCACAAGTGTATAATATATATATATATATATATATATATATATATATATATATATATAACCTCGTTTGACTGAAATGGCTCGTTACTGATCTTACCACACTTGCCTTTAGTGTAAATTAAGTGGTTAACTGTGCAGTAATTCTAGCCGTTTAATTGCTACTCTGCAGTTTGCTATCTAACAAATAATCGCGTTTGAGTGTGTGTGTGAGTGGCTAAGTGTTGTGTGTGTGTGTGTGTGTGTGTGTGTGTGTGTGTGTGTGTGTGTGTGTGTGTGTGTGTGTGTGTGTGTGTGTGTGTGTGTGTGTGTGTGTGTGTATGATGCTCTAATTACTTGGCTGCCGTGTTACCCTGTTTTACTGATGGTGACCTCCCACTGTAACCACAGGTGATATTGTATTTATAGTAGAACATATCAACACACTGCACCTCTCATCATATCAACACACTGCACCTCTCATATTGTATTTATAGTAGAACATATCAACACACTGCACCTCTCATCATAACACTACCAATTGTGGACTGGTAATTACTTGGCTACAAACCACTTGCACTGTCATCACCATATAGCACACTCAGGTCAACATAGTTAACCCCTTGAGGATTGTGACGCATTTTGAGTTTATCTGGCTATCATTCGACGATTTTATTCAGCTTTGGAAGGATCTTTCAGAGTCATACACCTAATTGAGTTGTGTGTTACCCTTAGATTCATATAGGTTCATTTAAAACTGCGTAAAATCGTCTAAATATACTGCTAAAACGCGTCATGATACTCAAGGTTTAATATCCTAGACCACTTTTCACTAAGTTTCCTATTTACTAATAATACATAATGTGGTAAAATATGTGTATCTTTGATATTTTCGTTATATATAATGGTAATTTTAGGTTTTAGATCAAAATAATGTGACCTCTAATAAACGACTAGTATACCCACGATGGCAGACATATATTGCCTCCTGACATACTCGGTGATCACCACTACATTCTTAAAGTTAATTGTACGACATTAAATATTCACAACTATTATTTGAGCCGTCAGTATTATGTAGCCTAATAGGATTAAGCGAAGTGCTATATATATATATTCTTTGAACTGAATTAAAATAAGGAATATAATATCTGTATTAGCGTTTAACACTGGGGTACCAAGTACAAAATATGTACCTGCGTTACACAACCTGTGAAAAAAGTTATAATATGCAAAATATAATGGTAATTTGTACAGACGTGGTCATAAATCCGTGAACACTTCCTACTGATACAAACAAAACGATGAGCATTAACTAGTGAATTTCAGTATTCTTATTTTTGCTGCTCAAGCAGTGAATCAAAATAGTTAGTAACTGTATTATATTTGCGCTTCCATGAAAATGTCCAGAAATTCATGTCCACGACCGTACCTAATCTTCTGAAACTGGTATAAATGGTGTACTTACCTTTCGGGACGTAGCCCATCGACGGAACCTTGGAGGGAGAGTCGGGAACCAGCGTGGCCGAAACATGGCTCCAGTTGTCTGCGTTTCGTCGCATTTTGGTTCTGGGGGAGTAGACATGGATTAATGGATGTAAGTTTATGGATATATTAGCAGTGTAAGTTATCTAGATATTTTGCCACTTTTAGTTTATGATGCTGGCTATCATTAGAGGACATTATTCAGCTTAGGAAAATGCTTTTAAGAGTTAATTATGTAAATTAAGGCGCATTTTAGTTCTTGGGACATAGACTAGGACTATTAATTATTGAGTAATAGAATTTGTGGGAATGTTGGAAAGGACAGAGCGGTATATACATTAATTATAAGATTATATTACTAGCTAACATTACTATTCATGTATCATGTGGGACCAGATCATAAGAGCCAACGGACATCATCAACACCCTCGACACCAGCATCACCGCCCGATGTCCCCTAAGTCCGAAGCGAGGCTCACCTGCCCCCAGGCACCCAGCTTCTCAAGGAGATCACCCATTATATGAAGGACGTGGATCTGAGGTAGGTCGAAGTGAGTCACATTATGGGTGCAGACGCCACCGCCCCTCCAGTCACTATAATTGGAGCCTTCGAACCCCACCAAGCACCCCTCACCCAATCAGGGAGCCTGAGCGAGGGCTGGAAAGATACGATCACTGATTGGCCGGATTCCCCACGACAGAAGCACTACCACACACACCCCTAACCTTCTCTTTGCAGATCAGGAGTTAGATACTTGTTCAGTTTAGTGAAGAAGACCAGGCAGGCCACACAATCCAGGCCGGGGAGATATAAGGGCCGGAAATTCTTCTCCAAAGTCACAAGTTTGTATGATTGTCACAAGTCCATAACTTACTCCCCTCCCTCCTCTCTGCACCTTCAGCTGTACCAGACCTCCCCTGAATTATAAGGCATTAAGGACTTAAGAGAGCTAATGAGAAAGACGAATGTTCTAGACCAGCCTGACACGTCTTTAAACCAAGAACGGCGAGCGTCCTCAATTGGGTCTGAACACTACGAGGGCAAGCGTCCTCATTTGAGCCAATGCCTAAAAAAAGCCATTCAAAACATCCCACTGGCACTCAAAACAAAGAAATGTGTGATTAAGTGAGATAATTCCCCTCCATACCTCCTATCACTCCTCCACATGTATCCAAACCCCCCCCAAACTCCCCCCCCCCCCCCCCCCTGCCCTCAATTATCACGTATTTTTCCTCTTATTCCCCTGTTTATCGGGTCATTTTTCGCGCCAATATATCCCAGCCTGTTCCAAGGTCAAAAAGGAGGTGTGTAAGGATCATAGCGAGAGAGAGACTTCACTAGCGAGGCATCACTGTGGCTTCAGGCCTCGAGAGGGGAGTGTGTATGTCTCTCGCGCCTCTCACCTCATGACTGGACGGTTGGCAATAATTCGTCTTTTTCACCCCCCAAATACTATTCTTACTTGTTTTATTGTTGTTACATGTTAATATCTTCATATTAAATTAAACGTAAAATAGGCGCAATCGAATAAGAAATAACGATATTTATCGTAAAATGACGAAATTCGTCGGGATTTACCCACAATACCTTCACCCAGCGGGACGTTTTAAATACCATAGGCTCGCCGTTCTTAGGTTAAGAGAAAGACAAATATCAGACATATTTACTTCGCTGCCTACTGACCTGCAAGAGGAGAACAACGACTGCATGGAGCTGCAGAAGGAATCTACCCAAATATATCAAGCTAAAACCCCGGAGGAGAGAGCTGCCCTATAGAGACGTTATCTTCAAGATAGAGCCAGCAGTGTGATGCCCCTAGCAGCCGATGATGAGAAGGCCCCCCTCAACTATTCATCTGTAGATCCTTGGATGCTGTCATGGCAGGCCATGTCCCTCCCCTCATATACCCAGACACCAATGCCTTTTGTCAAGTCCATATCACCACTGCAACGCCCTGCTAATTTCCCCAATTACCATAACTCCCCCTATTGACGGCTGAGCCAAACTTGCCCATCTTAAAAGAATAGACTCGCCCAGGTCAACAACAAAGGATAAGGAGGAGAAGCAGCCAACGCGACAGTAAATAACTGGGCCAGGAGCGCCGAGCATCTGCCCAGAAGGTATGAGTACCACTAGGAGAATTTAATCCCCAAGTTGACCTGACAGCTCAGCTAGCCCACAGTACCACACTACTAGACCTCTACAATGAGTTGCTAGGAACCACCATAGTCCCCTACTCCGCACAGATATATTGTATCTATAGTACTTTGTATACGAATGTCGACTGCATAGAGAATATATAAACCTTGTATATGCCTTTTTTACAATACACAATATTCCGCATATTTGTATTCATCTTTCCCAGTTAATAACCTCACTCCATGTTCTTGCCCTAATAATATAGGCACTTCATTTATATACACTTGAATGAATATACATATTGAAATAATATCATTTTAAGTTTTGTAGACCTGTATACCTCTTTCAGGGTACTATGACGCGTTTCTTGATGTTATTATGACTATAATTAGTTGATATTATTCAGCATAGGATATATATGAGGGGTCTAAAATTGAATTAAGACGCTATTACCCTTTGATTCCTAGAGATCATTACAATGGTAACAACAAATGTTTCGTGTTAGACAGAAACAGATGAAATTAACGAGATTATATTCTGAAGTGGATGAAATGCATGCATATAATTTCAGCAGACATATATATACAGTATCTATAGGCCTACAGTAATTTCAAGAATTGCATATATCAAGACAAACCTAGTTGTATGGAGAGATATTTGGAGATGAATTATAACCATCTTCAATATGCAATGATGATATTATTTGGACTCCTGATAGACGAATTGATTAAGTTTAGATATGGTTTGTGGAGGCAAAATTCCTAATTGTTTACGATTTACCACTTCGAGAGGGCGTTCCTATACTGCATGGAATCACTTAATGTTAGCAACAATAAAATGTCGAAACGCTATTTTCGTACAAGGGTTAACAATTAGGTTCTGCAGATTATATATATATATATTAGTTTAGTTATATATATTATGTAGTTTTAAAAATACATGTAGAGGTAGTTAGCAACTGAATTAATGTATATATTGATATGCAATACGATAAATCAAATGAGAAAAGCAAAAAAGATAAATAGTCTATAAATTCAGTAGTTTCTATAAACATGTACAATCAGAGAACAAAACAGGAGACTAATTGAACCCGAGTTGAGTGGGAATAATTGTAAAAATCTCGTGTATGAGTACTCAAGAAAATGGGTATTACGACTGTGTACGGGATTTAAATATTTCCTTCTAATAGGATGTCTACATCTCCCTAATAAAAGTAGGAAATAGTTAACTATTCTTGATCACACATTGGTGGAGTGATTTAAAGCCTGACTGTTGGTGGTTCAAGCCCTGCTGAGAGTATAATAACATTTAGACAATTTTCTATAGTTTATTATCTACCTTTATGACTCAAATGTGTAAATACGATCTCAATAACTCAACATCAACTATTCTTGAACTGCATGAATTCATCTAATTTTAGCCAGAATCAAAGGTAAAAAGGCATCATGGGGCTGAAGGGGTTAAGAAAGGAAGATTTGATGTTCTTGGTGTATGTGAATAAAAAATGAAAAGAAATGAAGAAGACAGGAATGGTGAAAAATGTGTAAGAGCAGGAGTGGGTGTAAATGAAAGAGGTAAGGAAGGAACTAATGAATGAGGAATGTAGTTTGGCAATGCATGGATATACATATGTGAATTCAAGGTACATATTTGTAAAGTTTAAGTTTGAAAAGGTGAAATTAGTGGTTGTGGTAGCATATGCGCTCTGTGACGATTGTGACAGGGATGTGAAAGACAGATTCTGGAACGCACTGAATTTAGTGGTAGATAGAGTGCCAGTGAGTTATAAAATTATTGTTTTGGGTGTCATGAATGGAAGAGTTGGCACTGGTCCGGAGAATGAGAATGACATTATGGGTGGTTTTGGTGTACCAGCTGAAAATGACAATGGACAAAAACATAAAGATGTTCATAAGTATACATGGTATATAAGTGTTGAAAGACAGGATGATAGAAGTTTGATTGATTATGTATTGGTAAAAAGAGGAATGATTGGTGATGTAAGTGATACACAAGCAGTGAGAGGTTTGAGTGGAGGACTGCATGATCATATGATTGTGTTATGCAAGGCAAATTTGAGAGAAGCATGAAAGAAAGACAGAAGAACGAATTGTAATGCTGAAAGAATACAAAATAAAATAATAAACAATCAGGATGTAGCAGAAGAATACAGACAAAGGATGGCAGATTTAAATGGCATATGCCATGGATGGTATGGAAAGTGCATGGACAATATATAAGGACTGCCTGGTGAAGAATGTGAAGATTGTATGTGCAAGATTAGAAATGGAAGAAACGGGACAGCATGGTGGGATGAAGAAGACTTTTTAGTCACATAAGCTGTGGAAGATAAAAAAGAAGTAAATGGTTTGTGTGGATGCAGATAAAAGTATGTGGATGTGGATACAGTAAAAGAAAGCTCAAGGAGAGCAACATCAAAGGAAAAGAAATAAGAAAGTAAATCAGGATTTGGAAAGAAAGTTAATGCACACTTTGCAGAGAATAAAACAATATTTTGGAAGGTAGTGCGTGAATGCAGGAGAGAATGTGTTCAGAAATGTGAAAGATGAAAGAGGAAATATGATTACAAATGTAGAGCAAATAAGGGAGAGATGGAAGGAGTATTTTGAAGGACTAATGAGTGGAAATGGAAACAGAGCAGTTGTCAATGATAGAGGTCTGTTAGATGTGCCATGTAAGAGACATGTAGAAAGAGGGAACATGTGTAGAGTAGAATTAGTGAATGCGGTAATTGAAAATTAATACAGTGTGAAATGATAAGGAATAGAGGTGAAGTAGCATTGGATTGGTTGTGGAAATTAAGTTCAAAAGATTGGAAAAATGGAGTGCTGCCAGTGGACTGGAATGATAGTCCCGTTGTATAAAAGTAAAGGTGAACAAAATGAATGTAAGTGTTACAGAGGTATTAGTCTGGTGAGTGTGGTAGGTAAGGTATATGCGAGAATAGTGTTTGACAGAGTGAAAGAAATTACCGATGGAAAAGGGAGAGATTAACAGGGTGGATTTCGAAGTGGAAGAGGATGTGTGGAAGAGGATGAGTAGATCAGATGTTTGCAGTGAGACAGATGATAGACAAGGCATGTGAAAAAGATAGGAAGGTATGCATAACATTTATAGATTTTGAGAAGGCCTATGGCAAAGTTAATAGAGAAGGCTTATGGAATGTTTTAGAGCTCTATGATGTAAAAGACAATTTGTTGAATGCTGTGACAAGGTTTTATGATGACAGTGAAGCATGTATAAATGGCGCATTAAGTGAGTGGTTTAGTGTGCATGTCGGAGTGAGACAGGGATGTGTGATGTTGCCCTGGTTGTTTATTATCTGCATGGATGGGGTAACAAGAGAAGTAAAGAACAGAACAAGAAGAGAGGGAGTAGAGATGGTAAGTGGTGGGAACAGTATGACTGTCACTAATGTGTTGTATGCAGATGACGCAGTGTTATGTGCCGAGGGCAAGAATGGCCTGTGGATATATTTGTTGAAGTAGTGAAGGACGAGGCCTGAAAGTAAATGTTAATAAGAGCAAAGTAATGGTAGTATAAAGAGAAGCCAATGTGAGTAATAGAAGGATTAATGGAGAATAGATTAACTTAGTAAAAGAGTTTATGTATCTGGGAACCATGATAAAGGAAAGCGGAAAATGTGCAAAAAAGTAGAAAACAGAGTAACACAAGGAAGAAAGGTAGCTGGTGCATTGAAAACCTTGTTTATGAGCAGATATTTGAGTATATGGAAGCAGTGAGAGGATTGCATTAGAGTGTGCTGGTGCCGATATTGATGTATGGATGTGAAGCTCTGGATGGCATAACAAACAAAAAGTCACTAGTAAGAACAGTTGAAATGGATTTGCCAAGAAATGTGTGTGAAGTTAGAAGAATAGACAAAGTTAGAAGTGTCAACATGAGGGAGACGTGGAGTTAAGAAATTGGTAGAGCAAAAGGTTGAAAAAAGTTTTCTCAGATGGTATGGTCACATGACAAGAATGCCTGAAGAAAGAATAGTTAAAACAATCTACATTTAATAGTGACAGATAACTTGAATATAAAGAGGATAATAGGGTTGGGTGGTGGCTGATAACTACCGTGGTTGATGGAGGAACAATTTGATAGGATTGAAACTCAGCCAACAGCCTAACAACTAAACAAATCTAACCTAACCTATCTTAATCAGTACTATCAACTGCCTACTTGCTGTTTGGATATATTTAAACTGACCGTCAAGATTATAGGTGATTTTGCAAAATTACCTTGTTTCGTGTGATTTTGCAAAATAACCAAGTCGGTTTAATACGAGTTGGTGCCAACATTTTGGTTTATTTGCAAAATAACCAAGAACTTTGCATAATAACCGAGTTCACAAACTAACCATAACGTACACACACATTATATATACATATATATCTATATATCTATCTATATACCGTGTACAGTATATATATATATATATATATATATATATATATATATATTATATATATATATATATATATTTATACTGTAATATATATATATATTTATATATATACTGTATATATATATATATATATATATATATATATATATATATATATATATATTATAGTATATATGTGTATATATATATATATACATACATATATATATATACATACATATATATATATATATATATATATATATATATATATATATATATATATATATATACTATATAATAAAGGTGGCAAGGTAAAATGAGAGAGAGAGAGAGAGAGAGAGAGAGAGAGAGAGAGAGAGAGAGAGAGAGAGAGAGAGAGAGAGAGAGAGAGAGAGAGAGAGAGAGAGAGAGAGAGAGAGAGAGAGAGAGAGAGAGAGAGAGAGAGAAATTAGGAATAGTTCACTTCTGAATGTACAGAGAAAGGAAATACATTACGAAAAGAGCAAATGAATGAGTGAGTGAGTGAGAGAAGAGTGTGAATAGGAGATTGGGTGAAGAATAAATGGGTTTGGAAGATTGAATGTCCAGTGATTTAGGGTTGGGGTGAGAGGAGAGGGACGGGACGTGTGTGTGTGTGTGTGTGTGTGTGTGTGTGTGTGTGTGTGTGTGTGTGTGTGTGTGTGTGTGTGTGTGTGTGTGTGTGTGTGTGGGGGATTGTTTTTACTTGAGTGTGCTCATGTTTCTGTTTCTTCTGTGTGTGTGTCTAATTATGGGTGTTCCTATGATATTGTGTGTTAAGCCAAGAAAACCTTAGTGATACGTTGCATGAAATCTAAAGAATGAGACAATAACTCGAAAAGTGGGGAGATATAGGCACTTGTTGCACGCAGCTTTGTCGTTTGTCTCCTTCATGCACAATATATATATATATATATATATATATATATATATATATATATATATATATATTCGGACATGAGGGTTTGTTTTCCGATTTTGGGTCCCTTACTGCAAAGTTCCATTTGTGTATCAAGACCAGATCTACTGTAGTCTATGATAAAGGTTATATGACGCCAAACTTATATAGACTGTCAATCAAATATATATCTCTAAAATTATACAGTAGACCAACTATGCTTTCGATTAACTATTAATTGAAACTGAAAGAGTATATGAGTAGATACATAGCGCTCTCTCTCTCTCTCTGTCAATTCACTCATATGCTGAAGACTCTACATTACACAACTAGCCTTTCACACAATTATTCACAGCAGGAACTCCAAAACTCGCGTAAGGAGGCCATAACACACCTATCTTCTGATCTCTCTACTATCTATAATTAGGGCAGAGAAAACCTTGTTACTTTCCATGCTTCCAAAACTTAATTTCTCCATCTGTCTACTTGTCGCCACCTTCTAGAAAACTATGACCTACTCTTCAACAACATGCAAATTAACCTCTCATCTTCTCTTAATATTCTTGGTGTCTCTTTTTCTTCTGATCTCTCTTGGAAAGATCATATTACCACTAGCTAAAACAGCTTTCCAGAAGCTGGGTGTGCTCAACTGCCACCAGGGGTTCTTTACCCCTGCGCATCTTCTTGCTCTGTACAGAGGCACAGTGCGTCCATGTATTGAGTATTGTTCACATGCGTGGGGAGGATCCTTTCACACAGCACTTCTAGACAAAGTAAAAAAGAAACCCTTCCGTCTCATTAACGTCCTCTCACCAACTCTCTGCAGTCTCTCTCTCTCTTCGCCGCAATGTTGTATCTCTCTCACTATGCTACCACTATTACAATAATCAGCTCTCTCAGTGTATTTCACCCTAACTTAATTAATTAATTAATGTATTTATTTGTTTATTTTTTATTTTTTTCTGTTTCCCAACCACCTCGGCCTCCCTTTGAATATGACAATTATTGTATTACATTGTACAACCTTCTCTGGCAATTTATTCCACTCGTTGACCACACTGTAGGCTAAGAAGTGCTTTGTTATATCAAGATTCGCCCTCATGGTTTTTAATTTCATTCCATTTCCCCGAGTTGATGAACTGTTATTAATTTTGAACAGTGAATCTACATTCATTTTGTCAAATGCCTTAAGCATTTTGAATCATTCAATTTATTGGCCTCGCAATCTTCTTTTCTTAAGTAAAAACAAACTTAATTTGTTTTGTGTTTTGTGATACAATTCAACAGTAACGGTATCAGCTTTGTCAACGCCGCACTGACCCAAAAGAGACTTACATAGACTTACATAGATACACTGGCCACACAGACCTTACGATCCAAACGAGGTGGTCAGGACTTAATTCTAGTAGAGAGAGAGAGAGAGAGAGAGAGAGAGAGAGAGAGAGAGAGAGAGAGAGAGAGAGAGAGAGAGAGAGAGAGAAGTCAGGGTACGAAAGGGAAACTTTGACAAAGAAGTTGAAGATGAAGTTTTATAGATATACCAACAAATCCTTCCCTTGTAAAGAAATTCAAGGACTACCACTGGAAAAATATTAAAAATATTATAATGTGATATTGTATTCAAGTAACATAGTATATAATTGATGATTAATATTAAGAACGGGGTGTTACTTATAATATAATATATATATATATATATATATATATATATATATATATATATATATATACAGTATATATATATATATATTATATATAATTTTGTAGCATGCATGGTGAGAACGATTTATTTGCAAATATTCGGACGTATCACATATCCATCTTCAGGCTATATTTAAACATACGATCCTAAAATGAAAGTAACCTAGTATAAATATTCCTTTTGGGGCGCTTCCTCTTGAAGCAGGGTGTCGGATTTGATGATGATGATGATGATGATGATATATATATATATATATATATATATTGTTTTTTTGTTTTTTCTATATTCCAACTACTCCCTCTGCATAGGCTGATAGCCTTTACACTCAACCGCTGAACACGGTGAGGCCCGTGAGGTCTTGCTCCAGTTTAGGGAGCGAGACATGCGAAGCTTCACGGCTCGAAGCAACTCCATCTCTGAAGCCGCCTAGCCTCTGCGCTTCACAGTCTCACCCCCATACACTCGGACCCTCACTCTCAGAACGCCACCTATTGAGCAATTAACTCACTAGGCATTTCCCCCCTGTAGCATATTTTTGAATATGGGAATATTCATACAATACTATTTAATCAGGGAACAATGAGGGTATTTTTCTGGCATTTCGGCGTGCTGTGGTAATGCACTGATACTCTAGGTACAGCACAAATTCCATCCCAATAATATCTTCCCATTGACATATTGGGATTCGAACCCGGGTCCATTGGATACCAGTCCAGTGGCAAGACCACTCTGCCACACCTCCCCTATATATATATATATATATATATATATATATACTGTATATATACAGTATATATATATATATCATCATCATCATCAAATCCGACGCCCCGCTTCCAGAGGAAGCGCCCCAAAAGGGATGGCCTTGGCAGAAACTGCCTCCAGGCTCTCAGACATGCCCCGAATGACCGACTCCACAGTGCCATTTCCACTAAGTGGTTTATGACCATGAACACTGAAGGAGCAGACCCAGAGCAATCCCTCGCTCGGAAGACAGTTCCACCACTGTTTTGCTATTTTATTTACCCCTGTAGGGCCCTGGCTGGAGGCATACCAAGCACAGGAATTTTCTAAAGATAAGAACCACTGTTCCACTGCCCAAAAAGCTAATTGTACCACCAAAGTGGCGGGGGATTATTATTAAAATTTTATTGTTGGATATGCAATTATGCATAGTATGTTAATAATTACATAAATCGTAAGAGTTAATGTCTATATATATGTATATACTCTCTCTCTCTCTCTCTCTCTCTCTCTCTCTCTCTCTCTCTCTCTCTCTCTCTCTCTCTCTCTCTCTCTCTATATATATATATATATATATATATATATATATATATATATATATATATATATATATATTTAGAACAGTGGTAGTGGTGGGTTGGCCGCTAGGGCAAAACAATTGTCGGCAATTCGGGATCACTCATGAATGTGATCACACCTTCGGTGAAAAATATTTTGAAATCATAGGTAGATTTTCTAACAGAACAGAGACCCTTATCGGTGAGATATATTATATAAATAAGATTAAACCTGGGTGGTGTTGATTTTCGGTGTGAGCATCCTGGGTTCGAATCCACGGACTGCCACATGTGTTTGTAAATTTCATTAATCGATTTTAGGAGTATGGTTGGTTGTTGGAAGGAACATAATAATTGAACACATGCATGTAAATTATATTATGCTAGGATTAATTGTTTTCATTTAGCGTCAGTAACATCGTATTTCTTTTATTTTCGTTCAACGTATATCCCTTTCATTATATTATAAGAGTTCGGTTAAATTCGTTTAGCGTCATAAGAGTATTGTTTTCGTAATTCGCATTTTTAGTTTCAATTAATTTCGTTTGCTCCTAAGTATATGAAGTTTATTCTTTAGTCGTATTGTTTCAATAATTATTTACTATTAGGTAACCCCCTCTATATTATATATGTGCCCTGGTAACAGGTTTTCATTCTGTATTAGGATCGCACCCGCGCCTGACCCCTTAGATGTGTAAGTACTATATACTTGTTAATTTCATAACATTGTATACATTTTAGCTATATTAGGACATTTTATTATTTCGTAGTGTTATTAATACATTTGTGGTCCACGATTTAACTTATATTAGTTTCTTAATAAAGTAATTTATTTTTAGGACCGGTATCCAAGCCTGATGATGGACCAAGATAGTCCGAAATATTGAATAAAGCTACCAAGATGAACACGGTCGTTGCCCTTATCCTCCTGTTTCTCTTATATATATATATATATATATATATATATATATATATATATATATATATATATATATTATATTGCTTCATTTTTTTTTCTATGTAAATGACGGAGACAAAAGGCAGAACTGCCTCTATCGAGTGCCTCCCCCATTGTTGAAAGAGTCACTGGGTCAAAATCAAGGGACGTTAGAGCCAAATTGCCTGGACACACGGAGTTTGAAGCAATTTAAATCATAGAAGGAGGGAAAGACTGATTCTTGGAGAGACTAAGAGCTCGCCTATTAAATAGAAGAAAGACAGAGTAACGTTTCACTCTTGGGTGGGATTGTATTGCAAGACGGGTACCACATACCCTACGTAGATGAGGTGGTATACACTGGGAGAGCTCTGAGGAGCACTGATTATTGTAGTAGTGATAGAATAGCAAGAGAGATGCAACATTGCGGCGAAGAGAGAGAGTTTGCGGAGAGTTGGTGAGTGGGCGGGAATTAATGATACGATATATATATATATATATATATATATATATATATATATATATATATATATATATATATATACTGTATATATATCTACTGTATACTGTAGAAATATATATATATATATATATATATATATATATATATATATATATATATATATATAAATATTGAGTTTGGTAGCTTTCATTCCAGTGCATTGAAATATGTTTCATATTAAATTATTTTTCAATTAACCCACTGAACCCCAGCGACGACAACGTGTCGTCAATGTTAATTACTCCAGTCCTATGGCACCTAGAGGGCTCAGATTTGTATGGGAACTGTGTAAGTATCCCACGCAACCTTGCCGATGGTTGAAAACTCTCAAAGTCCAACCGCGTGCGCGTGAGCGCGCAAAAACATGATTTTTGGGTGTTTCTGCCTTTATTTTTTACTCTTGTAAAATCGACTTTCGGGCGCACTGTAGGACCCCTTTTTGACCAAGGGGATCGGTTTTTTGTGGTTTTTCCTTCATTCCTAACCCATTCGCTATTGTTTCTGGAAACAAATTATTTTTCAAAACCTGCCGGTCCCTGGTGGTACATTTTTTTATAACTAGCTGGGGCTCAGTGGGTTAAAAACTGACAAAAATTGTATGCATTATTGTAGAGAATGTTAAGATTATTATATACATGAAATAAGATAAGAATGTAAATATCAGAACAACCTTAGCATTGTAATTAAATACAAACAAAAGAATACACTTTGCCCTATGGTTAAGTTGATAAAAAATACTTCCTTCTTAATCCTTGATACGTAATCTTTGCTATGGGGTAGACGAGACTCGTTAGCCTTGGCAGACAACCTCATCTAGGGGAAGGAAAACCCGAACAACTATACCCCCTCATGTACTCCAGCGACCCAACCCTCTTGACAAGGCTAAAGTTCTAGCACCTACACTTTTCAACTCTTCTATGATCTGGTTACTGAGCCGGACAGTTTGGTAGAGTCGCTGTGGGGCAGACGTCGGCAATTTTAAGATCACTGATATTGATTTTGCAGATGACGCAGTGATCCTAGCGGAGATGTTGGATATTTTCTGATTGGCTCTTGAGGCACTACATGAGGAGTCTGAGCCGCTGGGTTTAAAGATCTCCTGGACTAAGACCTAAGACCAAGCACTTGGATGATGCAGTGTAGTGTAGGGGAGGTGTGGCGGAGTGGTCTTGCCACTGGACTGGTAATCCAATGGACCCGGGTTCGAATCCCAGTATGTCAATGGGAAGATATTATTGGGATGGAATTTGTGCTGTACCTAGTATCAGTGCATTACCACAGCACACCGAAATGCCAAAAAAATACCGTCATTGTTCCCTGATTAAATAGCATTGTATGAATATTTCCATATTCAAAAATATGCTACAGGGGGGCAATGCCTAGTGATGGCACGAAAGGTCATAAAATTGACAAAGAAATGGGCGAAAGGTGTTAAAATCGCCAAACTAATGGGCCGAACGTCTTAAAGTCTCAAAACTAATGGGGCTAAACATGAGGGAGAAGGGGGGCCAAAAAACCGGCCCATGTCCCTTTAACCAGAAAATAAGGCAGAAGAGTATCATCATACCGAGATGGATAAAATAAGTGTGCAATGGTTCGGAACTTTTTGTGGCACATAACAAAAAAATGGTAATTATACGGTATTCGCAAACTGCTTTATTTATGTTTGAGGGCACTGTGATGTCAACAGATGTACGTGCACATCATTATGAAGTGGTTAAGGGGGGTCACCGGTTTTGTTTATCATTCTTTGCTCTTCTCTCTTTCCCTGGCTTGTATCCATTCGGCCCCATTCAGCCAACTGTTTTAAGACGTTTATCCCCATCCAGGTGTCGATTTCTTCCTGGCGAGTGATGGCGAGCCAGCATTGTATGGTGAAATCCGGCTTCGCCGAAGACCGTTTTCTATCGAAAAATGTACAAATTTAGCTTGCCGTCAAAACAAAAATATACATATGCTTGCTTGCTACCGCTCGCCAGGAAAATATTGACACCTAGATGGGGATAAGCGTCTTAAAACAGTAGGATGAATAGTGCCGAATGGATACAAGCTAAAGAGAAAGGGAGAGAAAGAGGAAAAAAAAGCGAGGTGGGCTCCTTTTCAAAACACAAAGGCCGCCTTTCTGTCTTTCATTCTGGCTATTCGTAGACAATTACAGTATATTCAGATTAGGAAGAAATTGTGGGAATCAGAGTAGACTGTACCCCTCTGAAGCGTAGAGGGATTTCCGAAACGGAATACAATCGTCCAATGCTGTAGTCTATTCGCTGTAAGTAGGCGAGAAATCATGACCTCTATCCTCGGTTACTCAAAAAGGGCTAGATCAAAGGGGCTGTAACTTTCCACATCTATTCCTTGACCGACTCTTCCCAAATGGTTGAAATATTAGCTCGAATACTCTAGTCGTTTTTTAGTTACAGAGGTTAGAGGTAATGATTTCTGGCCTAATTACAGCGAATATACTATAGCCAAAACATACAGAAAACGCGTCCTCGATTACTGAAAGGGTTACTAGAAATAAGGTATACTAGAGAAACAACTACCTCTGCAAAATAATTAGTTCCTTTTTCTCCATTTGGTAACTCAATGAAGACTTGCTCATTTGAAATATTGATGTATAGACTTCTTTATAGCAAAAGTTTAAGCGATAATAGAGAAATCTAGCTAATGTTTTTATATGACAAGCAAAAGTTAAATATATAATGCAAAAACGCCGGTGGCTAAGTGACAAATGTGAGGGAGACTGAGACAGTGACATACGATATTAAGACACAATTTGGGAACTTAGAAAAATGGTAATGGCAAAGGGGGAGGATATTCTTAAATTAGGAGAGAGCTAATTACATATATTTACATATATACACTGGCCACACAGATCTTATGATCCCAACGAGGTAGTTTAGACTTAATCCTAGTAGAGATAGCAACCACGAAATTAAGAGAAGGTGGAAGGAAAGGATAGGAAATATGAAAACTTTCTCTCCCCCCTCCGCTCCCTCCGGCAATTTGCCATACATGAAATATGTTGGAAGTGAATAACCTTGCAGTGCTTGGAGATCGCCCGAGGAAGTTCATAGAATAGTTAGAAATGAAAAGGAAATTTCATGCATACCCCCCACCCCCACCCCATCTCTCCTATGCTCTTTTCAACTGTAAACAGTGTTCGTTTCTGCCAGTGATCTTATCAGTAATCATAATATACTCCAGACCTACTGTTCTATGCTATGAGGCTAATTTTGTTGTAATGTGTCTATTGAGCCACTGTCTATAACTTCATTAGGTTGCTTATTCAAAATTATATTGTGGGTGAAATTGTTTGCAGTTGTATAGGTTCCTTGCCCTGCCTATTAACTTTAACTTGTTTCCTCTTGTAAAACTCTCTTTGGCTATCCTAATTAAATAGATTATCAACATTTATGTTACTAAATATTTTTAGAATCTTCAAACAATCTATCAGCTACCCTCTTATTCTCCGTTTCTTAAGTGAAAACATATCGAGTTCTCTTAATCTCTCGTTGTATGAGATTACTTTTATTGCACATCGCTAAACGGATTGGAGTTGTTATATGTATTTTATTAGGTAGGGAGACCAGAACTACACAGCATACTCCAGGTGTGACCTCAAAATACTTTTATATAATGGCATGACTATGGCTTTGCTATAATAATGAAAATTTCGCCTGATAAATCCTGGTACTCTGTTTGCTTGGTTGGCTGCTGCCGTGCACTGGCTTGTAGATTTAAGATTTGTGTTTATAAAATTACCCTAGGTCTTTTATATGTGATACACTATGTACGCTTTTCTCCGTTCATGTAGTAGCCTACATATATACACTATATGGTTTTGGGAGCCTATGTGTAATATCTGACATTTGCTTACATTAGAGGGTATTTTCCAAATCTCTGACCTGACTACTTTGAGATTTTGATCATATCTAAGAGAGAGAGAGAGAGAGAGAGAGAGAGAGAGAGAGAGAGAGAGAGAGAGAGAGAGAGAGAGAGAGAGAGAGAGAGAGAGAGAGAGAGAGAGAGAGAGAGAGAGAGAGAGAGAGAGAGAGAGAGAGAGAGAGAACAAAACAAATCATGTACACAAGTAGTTAGCGTAAATGGAGAACGAATAAATAAATGAACGAACGAGAAGGAGATGAAGAAAAAGAAACTAAGGAAGTGCTGGGAAGTAATGTTAGAGAGACACAAAAGATATAAGTGAATTAACTGCTTTAATATGTTGATTTTTAACGTTATATTCAAACTAACATTAAGTGAATTTATCCAGCAAAACAGATATATGATATCAAGGAATGAAATTGGAAAGTTACCTCAATTAAGTCTCTGACTTCCACATATTTTTTTTCAAGCTGCATTAGATAGTCTAGTTATAGCCAAATTAATAGGAAGTAGGAAGTTATCGCACTTAAATGGTTGAACTATAATTTGTGTAACAAAAGGATGTAACTGAGGCGACAATGATATTTCATGTTTATATTAAATATTATTAAAAAATATTAAAATTCTTAAGAATTCACATTCATCACACTGGTACGATTTTGGCATTTATTAAGGCTTAACATACAGTATGTCCTGAAGGACTTGCTTCGTACCTATTGTACATCTATCAGGGGCCTCGGAGAATGACAACGTTTAGTTGCATTGAAGGTAGACAGTAAGTTTATGCACTCGCGAGGGGTCGAGTCTACAGCTATTCTTCAGTGAATAAGTCGAAGGCTGGACGTCATCAAAATACTTCGGAGGTTGGAAGATCGTGAGGGTTATATTGAACATGTTTTTGCTGTTCGTTCCGTCAACGAGTGTGTGACACCACCACAACCAGTAGGCTATATCATGTGATTTCAATGGGTTCGAATCAACCCACTGGTACAAATTTGACATTTGCAAAGACCTAACATACACAGTATCTTAAAGCGACTTAACCATATCTTGAAACTATTCTTGAGGCAGTCAATTATCTCATACCCATATCAATGAAGGCCCTTGGTAGAAGGGCGACATTAAGGGGAGGTATTTAGTTTGTTCACTAGACCTCCATCAACCTTAAAATTACACCCCCTTGTGTCCCTTTCAAGATAAATTTGTACATTTTTCGGTAGAAAAATGTCCCGGCCGAAGGCCGGTTCCTCTTAAATTACAGGCTCGCTATCGCTCGCCAGGATGAAATCGACACCTAAATGGCACGAAAGGTCTTAATATGGGGTGAAAGTTCTTAAAATCGCTAAACTAATGGGGCAAACATTTTATAATATCAAAAGCAATGGGGCTAAACATAAGGGAGAAAGGGGTCAAGAAAAAAATCCCTCAAGTGGATATCTCCCCTTAAGTTGCAACATAGGTCATGTGTAAGTTGATGCACTCACAGGAGGAGGTGGTGGGGGGGGGGATTAGCTCCTCATGGTCAGCTAAAGTGTTAACTTTATTTCACAATGTATTGGCACTACAGCTTGGGGAGCGGACCAGGTGTTAGCAGTGTTTGTATTACAGTTTATCCAGTAATTAAGATGCCAAGCTCCCTCAGGTATTTCCCAATGCTCGCAATAGGGTTCTTTTTAAATATATCTATTTGCTAGGCTTGGGCTAGTTGAACGTCAACGTCTGTAGCCACGGCCGATTACTCACAATTATTTGGTTAGAGATCCCTGTAAATTCATTGTAGGTCAGATTGGGAGATGTGTGCGATCATGTCGTAGGTAACCCACAGATGCGCATTGGTTTTTCCGTGTTAATGCGATTGTCGGCTCCCTTTGCTACATATGTTCTTGATCACTCTGTTGTTCAATTCCCTAATCTATAGCATCTCAGATCACAAAATATATGTTCTAATAACAATAAGAACAGCTATAAGATCTAAATCTATTAAGTACAATTAATCAATCACTCCTCCACACTCCTCCTAATATCCCAGTTGGCTTTTTCAAACTTCCTTACCTCTGTTCCTTGTATTCAACACCATTTTTCCTCCTTCCCACATTCCGCCTTTTTCTCCTCCTCACCCTCCTTCTCCCCCCCCCCCCCCCCCTCCCCATTCTCACCCTCCTCCTCCTCCTCTACCGGTAAGCGATTGATCCCTTTTGAGGTTTCCCAAAGTTTTCAAGAAGTTAAAAGAATTTGATTTTTGTTTTCCTTTGGGGAAGGTAAACGGTCAACTTTATTTATGGAGGAAGGAGTAGAATTCCAATTGTTATTGTTCTTTATATAAGTGAAGGT
Organism: Paralithodes platypus; assembly: GCA_032716605.1. NCBI lineage: Eukaryota > Metazoa > Arthropoda > Malacostraca > Decapoda > Lithodidae > Paralithodes > Paralithodes platypus. The sequence continues at coordinate 21,618,020 of CM064575.1, read as the reverse complement.
ATATTTAGTTAAAGAGGGAGTATAGTGAGGTGGGAGGAAGGTGTATGTTTGCCATCTCCATCATCATCATTCTCATGCCCAGAGGCGGCACCCCAAAAAGGGATGGCCATGGCAGAAACTGCCTCCAGGCTCCAAGACATGCCTCCACTGTCCCACTCCACAGTGCTCTTTCCACTAAGTGGATTAAGACCATTAGCACTGAAGAAGCAGACCCAGAGCAGTCCCTCGCCCGGATGGCAGTTTCACTATTGTTTTGTTATGTTCTATACTCCTTTGGGAGCCCTGGCCGGAAGCAGACCGAGCAGCGGAATGTTGTGAAGTTAGGAACATGTGGTTCACTGCTTCCAAACGATGATTGCACCACTAAAGTGGCGGGCGGTAAGGCCGCCGCATCCTTATGCCATAATAAGAAAACAAAATACAATAATTTAGTGTAGGGTGTGTACCGCTGTGGGTATTTAGTGTAGGGTGTGTACCGCTGTGGGTATTTAGTGTAGGGTGTGTACCGCTGTGGGTATTAGTGTAGGGTGTTTACCGCTGTGGGTATTTAGTGTAGGGTGTGTACCGCTGTGGGTATTTAGTGTAGGGTGTGTACCGCTGTGGGTATTTAGTGTAGGGTGTGTACCGCTGTGGGTATTTAGTGTAGGGTGTGTACCGCTGTGGGTATTTAGTGTAGGGTATGTACCGCTGTGGGTATTTAGTGTAGGGTGTGTACCGCTGTGGGTATTTAGTGTAGGGTGTGTACCACTGTGGGTATTTAGTGTAGGGTGTGTACCGCTGTGGGTATTTAGTGTAGGGTGTGTACCGCTGTGGGTATTTAGTGTAGGGTGTGTATCTTTAGATTAACCTAGAATTGCTCTTTGTGTAACTAAGGCATAGATCAAATAACAGCAAAGGAGACGGGTGATGAGATAGGATGTGCAGCAATCTGTATACTCCAACTAAGGTTTTCCCCGGGAGTACTTCCCAGAACGACTGGTGCCCACAACCTCCACCTCCTCTTCTGTATTAGTCAGGTTATAAAAATATGTTGTTGATTTTATTTATACATATATCGCCATCTATGTTGTCCTGTGTGTATGATATATATTTGTCATGTGGGTTACTATGTGTTGTCTTTCACATAATAGCAACCCTCCATTGTTGTTGCTTATTTTGATGTGCAATATTATGATGAGTGTATGCTGTATGTAAGCTGGATTCACAACCCTCAATGTTGATTTTCATTCTTTAAAACGTTTATGCGTCTCTCTTTTAGTGGGTGAATGTTTTTCTAACTATCTCTCTCTCTCTCTCTCTCTCAAACACACACACACGGCATTTATTCTACCCAACTTTATATTATCCGATTATTTTCACCCCCATTACGGCAAAGTTTCAAGTAAAATTAATCCTATTATATTAAAAAAATATACATACAGTATATCCGTGAAAGTTCACAGAGGACTACTGAACACATTCTTCTTAAAGTTCACAGAGGACTACTGAACACATTCTTCTTAAAGTTCACAGGACTACTGAACACATTCTTCTTAAAGTTCACAGAGGACTACTGAACACATTCTTCTTAAAGTTCACAGAGGACTACTGAACACATTCTTCTTAAAGTTCACAGAGGACTACTGAACACATTCTTCTTAAAGTTCACAGAGGACTACTGAACACATTCTTCTTAAAGTTCACAGAGGACTACTGAACACATTCTTCTTAAAGTTCACAGAGGACTACTGAACAATTCTTCTTAAAGTTCACAGAGGACTACTGAACACATTCTTCTTAAAGTTCACAGAGGACTACTGAACACATTCTTCTTAAAGTTCACAGAGGACTACTGAACACATTCTTCTTAAAGTTCACAGAGGACTACTGAACACATTCTTCTTAAAGTTCACAGAGGACTACTGAACACATTCTTCTTAAAGTTCACAGAGGACTACTGAACACATTCTTCTTAAAGTTCACAGAGGACTACTGAACACATTCTTCTTAAAGTTCACAGAGGACTACTGAACACATTCTTCTTAAAGTTCACAGAGGACTACTGAACACATTCTTCTTAAAGTTCACAGAGGACTACTGAACACATTCTTCTTAAAGTTCACAGAGGACTACTGAACACATTCTTCTTAAAGTTCACAGAGGACTACTGAACACATTCTTCTTAAAGTTCACAGAGGACTACTGAACACATTCTTCTTACGCCGAAATAATCCCCTTCGTTTTGCTTCTTCTTTACTATTTGTGTCAAGTTTATTCAGCTGTCAATTCAGTTGTAGTCCATCATTTCACCAGCATACGAAATTAGTACTTTTCATCTTTTCTGGTTATCACTGGACAACTTGAAGCAGTTTACTAAGAATCGGCCGTAGACAAAAAGTGTATCATGACAGTTTTTGTCTTGCTGCTTCTAAAGACCCCTACTAAACTGCATAACATCGACTAATTATTGCCAGAATAAATGATAGAATGGGGTTAGGGTACTGTTAGGGCTAACTTCTTCTGATTAACTTTTCGCTAACCTCAATCGACAACTGATCAAACCGAAATGTTATTAAATACGTCCCCCTTCCCTCTGTGTATCTACCTTCCTTTCACTTCACCTCTCCCCTCCCCTCATTTTCTCCCTCTTTCCCCTTCCCCTCTTTGTATCTCCCTTCCAACGCCCCTCCTCTCCCCTCCCTTTTCCCTTCATTCCACTTCCCTCTTTGTATATCCTTTCCTTCCACCTCACCTCCTTCCCCGTCCCTTCGCCACCCCCTCTTTGTATCTCCCTTCCTTCAACCTCACCTCCTCTCCCCTCATTTCCCCTTCCCCTCTTTATATCTCCTTTCCTTCCTCCTTTGTTCCTCCTTCCTCCGCCAACTGGACTGTCTGCAAATGGTTTACAAACTTTTCTTGGCAACATAAATAAAATTAAAGATCTGGTGAATTTAAGTTGGAGAGAATGAGTGGGGGCTAGAAGGTTGCTGACTGACGACAAGGAAAGGAAATAGCATAGCGAAATACAATACTGACAGAGGATATTTTAAATTAGGTGAATTATTAATGCATAGTCTGCAGAGAGCGCACGCAGGCACACATACACTCATCTTTATCTCTATCTCTCTTTATCTTTCTATAATTACCTTTCTCTCCTCTAACACACACATATATATATATATACACACACACATTCAAACACACGCACCAAAAACAAATATTCCCATACTTTATTAAACAGAAACTTTCAAGTTAGAAAGACAAAAAGGTTGCGAAGATAAACGAGATGAAAGATGAAAACAGAAAGATCGTAGAGGCAAGTTTCAAAATTAGAGTAAACGCATAGTGAGAGGAAAGTTTGAAAGTGAAAAGAGAAGAGTTGACATACAAAGAAGAAAGTGTGTGTGTGTGTTTACGTGTGTGTGTGTATGAGAGAGAGAGAGAGAGAGAGAGAGAGAGAGAGAGAGAGAGAGCGAGAGAGAGCGAGAGAGAGAGAGAGAGAGAGAGAGAGAGAGAGAGAGAGAGAGAGAGAGAGAGAGAGAGAGAGAGAGAGAGAGAGAGAGAGAGAGAGAGAGAGAGAGAGAGAGAGAGAGAATATCTGAGACGCGAATGAAGAAACAGTGGAACACAGGATTAAATCATCTTCAACATCAATATGAGACAGGAGAAAACATCAACTAGGTTGTCCCATGTGTACAGTATAGTGAGGAACATGTGTGAGTGCGTGTTATGAAGACTCCATCCCTCCACACCAGCCATTAACCCGTACTATCTGGACCCAAAATACCCTCTCCCCTCCCTACCTAACTCCCTCACGTAATCAAACATTCCTCTAAGTCTAATACAACATCTCCACTGTCCCTTTCACTCAACAATCTCCTAACCTCCACTACTCCCTCCTTATTCACTGATAATTCCTTTTATGTCCTTCCTCCCATTATCAACCTATCCTAGGATATACACCCCCTCCCTCCTCACAACAAAATTAATTCACTCTCTCGCTCTCTCGCTCACGCACACAATCTGGACATGGCTAGAGATGCATCCACTCACTCACACTTCAAGATCGGCAGACCTGACATGTCTGGTTACAACCCTAAAGTGGGTATTACTCTAGGCCAAATGTTCGCTCTTCTCAGTTCTTTGTTCTCCGTTTGTAGCGCGGTCAGCTACTAGCTTACACGTATAGGCTTTACCACGGCAGTAAGCGATCGTTATAGTGTGGTGTTTAACCTAAAATGTATAGTAATAGTTATTGATATTGACAAATTTAGTGTAAGAGGACCCAATCTATACGCTAGAGTTGCTATGTTTTGCGTTTGAAGCTTATATTAATAATGTAGCTACGAGGAGTTTTGTTCGCAATATATACAGCCTGACAGCTCCCCTAGGCGTTTCCGCGGCAGTAATCGATCGTTATATTGTGGTGTTTCACCTGTATTGTACAGTAGAGTAATATATGGATTTATACCGACAATTATAATGCAATATGACTCAATCTATACGTTAGCGTTGCTATTTTATATATTCGGAGCTTATATGAGGAACTATTTTGAACTTTTCGGAGTTTGTTTAATGTTTTCGATTCATACCAATCACCGTGGTATAGGAACAAGTGGTTATTTAGCTGCAAGTGATATAGCTATTCTAGCATTAATTCACCTAGTTTATGTATATCCGCAGCCCTTCTCACAATCAAAACGCACAACTGTTTAACAAATTATATATTTCGACGTTATATACTTGAGATATCATTAAGAATAAATGCGAACCGTCCAGACCACCTCCGTTTTTTAAGTCAGGCGTGCGCTTACCAATCTCAATACGTAGCGCTACAGCTCGAAATCGAACAAATGTAGTCTCAATACGAGCTTTAATGAACAATACGCATTTGGTTATTGAATATTTGAGATTACATCCACCATTTGATGTAGACAATTTTGTAATGCTTAGTGTTTCTCTAAATTTATATTATTGTATTCTCATTATCGTATTGAGGTTGACAAGTTACCTACTCCAAAAGACGTTGCTTCCCACCCAGTGCAGGCTGCATCCTAGCTCTGTCAAACGACGATATTTGTGCTGGAGAAGGGTGGTGTCTCCATTTTTGCGGTAGAAGGGCGAACAATTAGCCTAGTGTGATACCCTCTTAAGGGGCATTATTGCTGTTGTTGCTACACAACCGTGGGTCCGCACAATAACAGTACCATGTACCAGATGGAAGACTGCATCAATGTGTACCATACCATGAGGAGGAGACGTTTTGTTGTTCCCCGACAAGAAGAGTGAGGATAACCAATGGTAAGGGGAGGTGTGGTGGAGTGGTCATGCCACTGGACTGGTAAACCAATGGTCCCGGGTTCAAATCCCGATGTATCAATGGGAAGATATTATTGGGCTGGAATTTGTGCTGCACCTAGTATCAGTGCATTACCACAAAGCCCACCGAATCGCCAATAAACTACCCTCATTGTTCTCTGATTAAATAGCACTGTATGAATATTCCCATATTCGAAATATGCTATAGGGGTGCAATGCCTGGTGTGTTATCTACTCAACAGGTGGCGTTGTGTGTGTGTAAGAGTGAGGGTCCGAGTGTAGCGGATGAGACAGTGAAGCACGGGAAAGAGGTGGCTTCAGAGATGGGGTCGCTTCGGGCCATGAGTGAGCACCTTGCCTCATGCGAAGGCAGGATAGCAGGTGCTCGTACTCTACGTCAAGAAGAATTTAATAAGGAGAGAGCTCTTAAACGTGCTCCCAATTGATCTCTAGTCTTGACCAAGCACCCCTGAAGATGGCTCTGCCATCGGTGGTACATAGTCTGCACACTTACAATTGTCACTGGGAGCTGCCAGATGGCGTGGCGGCAGATACAAACATGGCACAAAAACAACACGGGCACAGCTGTGTTGTTTGTGGAAAATTCAAGCGAAAGTAAAAGCATTTCATATATCACTTCTTTCCCAAAGGTAAGGTAAAGTGCTTAGTCATAAGTAGGGCGTATCTACGAGTATATAGTATATAGTATACTCACATACGAGTATATAATCATGGCTGACTGAAAAAAGATTCCAGAGACATCATCTCGGTAAATAGCTGACTCATAAATGCTGGCATTTGTGTCATTACAGATGTTTGTTATGGCTCAAGAACCTTGACATCAATCTGAAGACGAAAACACCTGATCAGCTGAACAAGTCCCGTGTTGTGTCACTTTCAAGATGACCAGTATAGCGGGGTTGGCCGTCTGACGTCTGATGCTCAACAATTTACAGATGTTTTAAATAATATAAATAAATAGCATAATCTACTCACGTTGTATTATATGCCATTCACCTGATTATCCTTAATGTAAGACATACCCTCAATTTTATGTTCTTAGTTTTTGTGGAGTGTGAGGTTGGAATTACTTGCTTATAGAATATTATTCATGAATACACAGAAAAGTAATAAACGGTAGTGGAGAACATCCCCAAGCATTGTATTGTGGTGCAGTGGTCGACCAGAATAGTAAATAGGTAACATCGAGAGAAAATATATTTATAAACTCGTACAACATGAGACAAAAGATGTGTTCCACACTTTTGGTAATATTGTTGCTGAAGGAATGTGTATTTATTAGTGTATGACGTGTATGGGTAGAGCTGCAGAAACATAAATTACTCGAGAGACAGTCACTGGGATGATTGCTGTGGTTGTCTCGCATATTCCTTCGTGAAAGATAATTGCATACCGATATGTCTTTATTTACTCCTCACCAATTAAGCAGTGCAAGTAATATGAGGAACTGTATGATTCACAGTATGTGTGTGTGTGTGATTATTTACTTTTCAGTAAACGTACGAACACTATGGGGAACATATATGGACGAAATCCATACAGGTAGCCTACTGATATAAATTTAAATGAAAGGAACAAAACTAATACAAGATATAAACGTTGAGTAACCTACACATATAGAAAAGGTATTATATTAGATAAAGTATTTTATACGGAAAAAAGGTAAAGTTGCTTCACAAATACTAGATTGTATACATGGATTGTAGCACAATATATTTAGTTGTAGTATATGGACTATAAGGTAGGACAATAATGATAATGACAAAATGGGGGTCACAATTAAAACATCATGAGTGACAACAGTAGCCTACTATTTAGACATAGGCCTATAAGAGCTATTATGAAATGTGAAAACTGATGAGATATTGAGTACTGCAAGCAGTAGCCTATAGATATTAGAAACTATATAGTTATAGCTCGAATATAACCGTTTACAAAAAACGGTACATTCTCTATTGAGGGGTATAAACTGTATAGTTACATTTCGAAATATACCGTTCTCTATTGATGGGTGCTTGACGTTAGATGGGGTAAGTATCAGGGGCCTACAACCAAAAGCAGAGAGTCGCTTCTCCTTATTAGATTCTTCTTGCTCTACGTGCTTCACATGTCTCAACTCCTAGACTGGAACGAAACCTCACGGGCTTCACTGTTCTACAGCGGTGAATGTTCAGGCTCTCAGCCTATGCCCGAGAGGGAGTAAGTTGGAATATAGAAGAAAAAAAAATAAAAATAAAAATCCTTCACCCTGTGAAGTATGAGATACAATCAGATGCCAACTCTGATTCCCTACTATCTACTAACTACACCGAATTTCCTACCTGCCTTGAGACCGCCAACAAAGTAATTACAGAAGAAAATGCCTCCCTAGCAGGACTCACCGAACTGGGCAACAGTATAGTTTCCCAGAGAGATATCTTTGGAACTGTAATCAATATGTTTGATACATTCAGAACTATTGCCGCAACACTGAGAAACATCTGTACCAGTGACATAGCCTTGTCAGCAATTCCCAACACCCAGCACACACACTTTCTTCCTATGACCAATAAACTTCCTGACCAGGATTCGAACCAACTCACTCCAAGCATTTTTGTGAGAGTTGGGCACAGTGTCCACTCGACCATGAGCGGATGGTCCACTCAAGGTCGAGTGGATACGGTGCCTAAACTCTCACAAAAATCTCTGGAGTGAGTGGATTCAAATCCTAGTCAGGCTATCTCTCCCCCAAACTGTTCGACATTATCATTAACTAAATCTGTTGATGGCGCCTTCCTGTATGGTATCCTGGAATATGGGTCTTACGATTTGTGTAATAAATGGAATAGTTTCTACAAGTGCGATTTCCCTTCTCCTTAATAGAAATAGGAAAAGGTTAAGTATGGTTTATCACGCTTTGGTAGAGTTGATTAAAACATGGACACTCGTCCTGACTGTCGGTAGTTAGAGCCCAGCTGAGAGTATAGAATAATTTAGCCGCTCACACGTATTTGTGAGATATACCTAATATATATATATATATATAATATATATATAATATATATATAATATATATATACTGTATAATTATATATAAAGAGAGAGAGAGAGAGAGAGAGAGAGAATAAAGCACAGCTAGCTAACAAATAAAACAATAAATACACCAATAATAAGAACATTATAATTAGAAGTATGGAATTATATTAACAAGATCAAAATGGCTATCACTATTACGCACAGTCATGATATTTAAATATGATATAATTTGAAGCCTCGAACCATTTAAAACAACCGCTTACATACCTATATCAGTAAAAACATATATAAACAACTTCAATTGAGCCTGAAACTGCTTGGGAAACATATGTATGAGTATTAAGGGAGCTTACCTTGTTTATTTCTCTCTTTCTCCCTCTTTCTCTGGGTAGTATCCATTCGGCCCCGTTCAGCCTACTGTTTTAAGACGTTTATCCCCATCCAGGTGTCGATTTATTCCTGGCGAGCGGTAGCGAGCCAACATATATTTTTTGAATGTTTTTGACAGGAGGCTAAATTTGTAATTTTTTCGATAGAAAAATTTCTCCGGCGAAGCCGGATTTCTCCATACAATGCTGGCTCGCTGTTGTTCGCCAGGGAAAAAATCGACACCTGGATGGGGATAAACATCTGAAAACAGTAGGCTGAATGGGGCCGAATGGATACAAGCCACAGAAAGAGAGAAAATGAGAGAACAAAAGTAGGTGACCCCCCTTAATATCCAAGACTGAACATAAAACACGGCCACACTCACCTGAAGGCTGACGACTCTCGGTGACTACAACAACTCTTGGACTGATGACTCTCAACACTCGGGAGGTCAGGTGAGAGTCATTGGAGAGTTTGTGTGGAGGATCTTGGAGTGAGGATTCAGTTTGGTGAGGGTTTCTTTGTTTTCCACTAAATCAGTTTTATTGCAGTTCCCTGGTTTTTCTGTTTTGTAACACTATTTTATTGTATATGTTTTCGCTATGCTGAATATTATCAGTAAAACAATTGTGACTATATGTTGTTTTAATTATGGTTATTTTATAGTTTGGTTTTTGTTTCTTAAATGGTTTTGCCACTCATATTATTTGGTAACTAAATTGATGTCTCGAAGATAAGTTGGTTTTCGCTTAATATATCAATATCACAAGACAGTGTTTGGTTTGTATTTATTCTTCACTTCCTTTGTGTTCGATAAGGAACATAATCCCATAGGCAATTAAAGTCAGATAGTCACAGTTCAGGTGATTCACAGAACATAAATATTAACAAATTTCATAAGTTTTACAGAGTTCGAAAGTAAATTACTTGATGTATAGTTTCATAAGCCAGTAGAGTGAAGGAAGTCAATGTTTTTAGCTTAATACTCACTTTTTGGTCAAGTTTTTTGTTTCACATCTGTTATATTATTTTGTGTCACTAAGGAAATAGCACTGAGTGTTTCTCATGTCAGCTCTACCGCCATCCTTCAGCTACAAGGGGGCGACACAGAACAGAAGGACACAATTTTATTCACCCTCACGCTTTTTCTTCCGCGTGCCTGCTGGTTGCCATGACTACGACGCGAGTTTTAATTCAATCCGAGTTTGGTCAAGCTTGTTATAGAGTCGCCTTTCTATATTTTTTATTCGAGATCACCTTTGTAGTTTACTTTGCTGAGATTGTAAATGTCCGTGTTTTTGTTTTGTTAGGACCACCAGAATTGGAAGCGGGTTTATTTTGTTTTACCGGTGTCACAAATCTTTTTCTTCCGACGAATGTGATGAATTAAGTGGTAATGTCTTTCAAATTATCCACAGAACATCATGCGTGTTTATATTTTCTTCGCGTATTATCTACATGTATTAAAGTAGATATTCGTAGATATTCGTTTACAGTATTGTGGGTTCGTCACTGCAAACATCTATTTGAATGCCATCACAGTATTGTATACAGTAGGTTTCTGTTTTACGCTTTGCAGCACTTGGTCACTGGCTAATAGACGACACTTCAAAGAACTTTATACATTTCATTCCCCACTGAATTTCATAACTTATTTGACAATTCCAAGTAGATTTAATTTGTGTATTTCTGTGTATTATCAACCCGAATTTATATATATTTCTAAATCCACCATATACTGCAGTGTGATATACTACTCTGATGTGGACGAGGCGCGTCCACAACTAAGATTTTACAATCGTATTAGTATTATTTTACACCTCGTTCACGGATGGCGTAATTTATATATCACCAACGTCCAGGGAAAGAAGAGATTCGCAGGAAGCAGCTCCTAATCCAGCCTAATCGTGCTAAGATAATTCCACCCTTTTATCACCTAGTCGCCAGAGCCAAGTCTTCTCCAGATGGGTCTGGTGAGAAAAGAGTGAAATGGAGAGTAGCGAAAATACTTATTTTCAACCTTCTAACCTAAGATCAATATAATTGGAAGGACGAAATCTACGAAAATAAATTAGCAATTATACAACCACCCAAGATTCAATTCTATCCACTGGTATTGAAACGAACTCCGTTTTATTTTTGATATCACTCGATGGCGGGAGAAAAAAAACCCACTTTTTTAGTCTGATATGAAAAGAGATATTATGAAGTTGGCGGACCCCAGGACTTCTGATCTCCCCCCTGGTAGCATAGTTCCAAGGGTCTTGCAAGACAGGAAAAGTTGTGGTCTTCCCCTGCGATAAGTCTTCCCGGCAAGAGATATTCACTTTGTTACTCCACGTGAAACTTTATTTATCCAGCCGCTCGTCAAGATTTGAGAAAGAATGTTATGCTTGTGAGTTTTAAGGTGACGTAGATCAGCTACAGCACTTATGTAAAATATGTGTGATGCTTGATCATTTCAAGCGCAATAAGAATGCTTATACAAGTTCTTTAAATCACAGAGTAGTAGATTGTCGAAGTGGAGTATTAAGTTTATGTGTTTCAGGATTTGCAGGTGCAATAGAACTGCTTAATAGTCTCTAGTAAATAGTTTCTGGTCGTCGAAGTGAATAAACAAAAATTGTCCGGTAGTTAGAAATGCTTGTGATGGGTAGTTTGCGGTAAGAAGTTTCGTCCTCAAAGGGGTCTCAGAAAGTTCCATGCATGTCTTCTTTACCCAGGTTCTTCTAAGTAGCTGCTGTCTCTGCCTCACACATAACCCTTTTCACGGAGAATGGTTGACGTTAAAAATTCGTCCCTGTGTGTGAAGGTGCGGAAGGAAGGAAGGAAGTAATGATGGAATGAAACTGGAACGAAACAGGACCTACACAGGACCAACACATAGGACTACAGGTACCAGGAGAAACTAGAGCAAAACTGTGAGTAACAGGAGCGAACGGGTAGTTAATAGAAGCGAAAATGTATCTAACTGGAGCGAAACTGTAGGTAATTTGAGCAAAACTAGTTCTAACTGGAGCGAAAATTGAGCTAACTTAAGCGAATCTGGAGTTAGCTGAAGCTAAATGGAGGTAAAAGGAGTAAAAACCGTAGCAAAACTGTAGCTAGCAGGGCAAGAGAAGAAACTCGAAAATGTTGTGAACGAAACTGAAGCTAAACTTCAGCAAAGCTTGAATAAGATTAGATATTATCAGACCGCAACGAGACGGAGAGAGACAAACTTGAGAGCAACTGGAAGACGGTATACAATGTGAAGACGCGTTGGCCTCACCTCAACTTACCAAGCTCGTGTCACTTTCCAGACTTCCAAGAATCTGTCTGAGGAGGAGCGCAACACCTGACTCGTCCAGGTCCCTACACCAGACAAAGGAACGAGTAGCTGAGTGAAGGTGGTAGTGCTTGTTGCTGATGATGATGTGCTGTCTCCTAAGCTTAACCCGGGGGAATTATTTTGGCGGACTTTCATGTCGAGTTAGTAGTGTAGTGTTCCAGATGTTTGGTTGGTTATGTCGAGTTAGTAGTGTAGTGTTCCAGATGTTTGGTTGGTTATGTCGAGTTAGTAGTGTAGTAGTGTTCCAGATGTTTGGTTGGTTATGTCGAGTTAGTAGTGTAGTGTTCCAGATGTTTGGTTGGTTATGTCGAGTTAGTAGTGTAGTGTTCCAGATGTTTGGTTGGTTATGTCGAGTTAGTAGTGTAGTGTTCCAGATGTTTGGTTGGTTATGTAGTGAGGCGTTTTCAGAATTACCGTGGAAAGTCCACTATTGTGGAAGGAGGTTCAAGTTATGTCATGGAAAGAATTGACATCAAAGAATATGATGCCTCATTTCAATGGAGAGATTACCCTTTACTTTACTTGTAGAGATCAGATTTTATGTCTAAACTGTATGGTCGTGCGGGCGATAAATCTGGTATAATGGTATTAGAGAGAGTAGTACCGGTCTGGAAATGTGTCGATAACCAGTCCGATATTAGGCAAATGCGGTAACTTTGTTGGGGAGAAACATTTGTAAGATTGAGTGATTCGGTTGATATATGTGAGGTTTAGTTCTAACATGTGGAGATTCGGTCTGTTGTTGGTGAGGAGATCCGGAGCGTCACTTCAATGTTTCCACATCACTTCCTCTAAAGTAATTCGGATTTCAGTTTTGCTTTGGTCTGAGAGTTGATTTTATTTTATTTTATTTTATTTCATTTTTTCTACGTGGGTGGTGTCTGATTGTCGAATTTATCTATTACGTTCTCTGTCCTTTGTTTTTGGTACCGTATCACTTATCTCGCACGCTGTATATTGTTGGTACCGTATCACTTATCTCGCACGCTGTATATTGTTGGTACCGTATCACTTATCTCGCACGCTGTATATTGTTGGTACCGTATCACTTATCTCGCACACTGTATATTGTTGGTACCGTATCACTTATCTCGCACGCTGTATATTGTTGGTACCGTATCACTTATCTCGCACGCTGTATATTGTTGGTACCGTATCACTTTTCTCGCACGCTGTATATTGTTGGTACCGTATCACTTATCTCGCACGCTGTATATTGTTGGTACCGTATCACTTATCTCGCACGCTGTATATTGTTGGTACCGTATCACTTTTCTCGCACGCTGTATATTGTTGGTACCGTATCACTTATCTCGCACGCTGTATATTGTTGGTACCATATCACTTATCTATTACGTTCTCTGTCTTTTGTTGTTCGTACCGTATCACTTATCTCCCACGCTGTATATGCATGCTGTTGTAGCTGGAAAGGAGAGATATTTTAGATAAGCGAGTGTGACAAACTAAGTTATGTACAATTTTCCCTTAAAACTAATATTCTACCTCAATATTATAAACAGATATCTAATAACTGTTCTCGAAGTTCCCAAATAGTAGACCAAAGGATTATCAACCATTTATCAAGTTTCATGTAAAAACGGACACTCAAAAATGGTCACAACAAAAGTAACTACCTTCTTAATATACAGTAGCATAATTATGCAAACGAACCACGACGTAATCTAAGCAAAACTAACCAAACTAAACGTAACCGAACTTAACCTAATCTAACCCGTTATACTAATGAAATAGTCCCCAGCTTAACTAATAACCATACGAACAAACATAAGCAACAAAAGGGTCCTAATATTACTAGAGACCTCTAACTAATTGGAATTAATCTATTCTAGCCAATTACAGGAAAGGTGGGTACATTAAATTAGTGGTGACTTTGGCATTGATTAACTCATTGTTACACCTTATACTGTTTATCAGTAGACGATTTTATACAATTTAGGAAGAATCTCTAGAAAACTATTAACTGTATAGGTCTTATAAGTTCTTCCTAAACCGATTAAAATCGTCTAATAATAGCTTGAATAAACTGTAAAAATGTTAAACGAGTCATAATCCTTAAGGGTTTATGATAATGATGTACACAGAGAACTTTGAACTCTCTCCTACCCTAAGATTTCGCACACCGAAATGATGCATTAGCAATCCATGATTTATAAACACTGTTATCTTAACTAAGCAATTATAACTCCTCTAAATAGTTATTCAGTAAATCAACAGATTGTATGAATATTTAACTATATGAATAGGGAATGCAACTTTTGTTTTTCTTTATTTTTGCTTGGTTTTGGATGTCACAGGATGAGTACAAAGTTGGGATTTCATTGCACCACTGACTTATAAAATAAGAGAGGGTCTCATTCAACTATCTTGGGTCTTTCAAATCGTCAAATGATGGATATATATAATTAAGAGGGTCTTGACTCACGGAAGTATAACTTAAAACAACACAAATAATAACATCACACTCATATAGGCTAGGCTTCTTAAACCGTCATAGGGTAGATATACAAATGGGTTTTCCGGCGATTAAACTTTGACAATGTTAGCACACAAATCATACATTCAGGATGATTAATTCATTCGGTTTAATTCTAGTTTCGCTTTCACAGCATACTCATTAATTTCTATGGCTACTTTAGAGTTGTCATATACCATACTTAATTCCTATATATGTCCAAAGCGGCGGAAATGCATTATAAGGAATTATACCTACTGTAAAAAAAAAATATATTTTCTCCCCATATGGGGCACCATAGCTATTACATAATACTAGGTTAGGTTAGGTAAGGTTGTTAGGTTAGGCTAATGTCGTTAATGTAGTTTATTATCATTATATTACGTCTTTTACCCAGCAATTTCCCTGATCTTCATAGTTGGTCGGGAAGCTATGTCTTTACAACGGCGCCTCCCTTTTGTCGCTGTGTACGTGAAACTAGAATTTTACCGGCTTCTTAAACCGTCATAGGGTAGATATACAAATGGGTTTTCCGGCGATTAAACTTTGACAATGTAAGCACACAAATCATACATTCAGGATGATTAATTCATTCAAATAATAAAATACCTGATGGCGATTGTAAAACACATACTTAAGGTAACTGAAATAAAATTCAGGCAAAACGTGGCTGCAAAAGCTAACAACAATAGGTATTAGTCTAGAAAAAAGGCAAGATATTCGCGTGATGCCTCCCTTAGACCAGGAGCGCGTTCAGTCTACCCAAACGCGCAAACGGGATAGCTCTACTGAACGTGATCGCCTCTGATTCGACGAATCAAGTTTGTGATTGTTTGCAATCAGACGGCGATCACGCTAACACTCCCTGGAGATGACTAGCGAAGCTATCATAACAGTAGTCCTAAATCTCTCCTCTACATTATATTATCATAATTAAGCTTAATTAGCCTCCCTCCATGTTATTTATGTGTCGCAATCTCAATTATAAGATGGCACACCTATACAAATCATAGTTATCGTGACCATTTTGCTATATATAACATAAAACAAGCAGCTTGGAGCGCAAGTCTCACAGCTACTTTGTCAGGCCTTCAGTGCGGTAAGCGTAGCCTAGTTGGTAACGACTTCGCTTTTAAATCCGTAAGCCTACTCGCAAGGGTTCGAGGCTCGATGAGCTAATGTGTGTTTTTTTTTTGCAGTTATTATTTAATTTGTATCGTTATATATTGGTAATGTTACTATGCCAATGATGTATAGTAATGGGTTATAACTTGCTGTACAGGTTTTTGGGCGTTTGTCTATATTATTGATTGATTATTATGTGTTTTATGCGGTTTGTATTTCATTGTTATAGTTATATATCGGTAATGTTACAGTTGTTACTGTGCCAATTGAATGATAGCCTATATTTTAACGGGTTATAGCCTAGCTTGATGTACAGGTTTCTCGGCGCTTGTCTATTATTGATCGATTACTCTATTTACATTTCTTAAAAAACAATTTCAGAGGCATAATTGCATCGAAGTATGATAGGTCAGTTAAGCTATGTTTAGTAAGGTATCCTATCCACGCTATAGTTAAATTTTCAAAGGTAATCTAATGGTTAAAAAATAATATTTACGAACCTTCCACAAATATAGGCTTGCAAATAGCCTATATACACATAAATCGTCAGGAAAAGAAAGTATGCCTATACATACATCGCCAGGAAGAGATAATATATATAGGCTACTATTTAATTCAGCCTGGCTACATAGCCAATATATATAAACTATATAATTTAGCATATTCATAGTCCTACATCGCCAGGAAAAGAACATCTACTTTTTATTTCCCCAATAGACTAACGGAGAATTGTTTGAAAATTACACGGGGAATAAAGAGCTACCATTGCCAGATAAGAACCGTAATAACTTTGTCAACATTTTCTTATAAGATTATAAGATATAATAGCCTGATGGTAGCCTAGCCTACCGTATGTCTTGAGCTTGAACAAGGCTGCCGACTGTAGCTGACAGAGTGACTACCTTAGCCAATAGTCTATATTGATGTATAATAATATCCAATATTAAAATGTATTGATTTGACAAAACCATTTGACTTTGATTGAAATTAATAGACCGAAGAAGCACTGTAACAGGCCTAAAACCTTCGCAGACATCGCCAACAAGATTTGAATTTCGTGCTTATAGCCACTGACCAATCAGCGGCGAGAATCAATGTTTGCCTATCAATGTCGTTCAGTCTGCGCGATCATAAACAGGATTGCTCAAACAGAAACAGGATTGCCTGATAGGGTAGACTGAACGCGCTCCTGGCAATGGGTCACTGGGCCATCATATCCAAACAACCTGGACTTCTCAAACTTTTCACTAGCATATTCAAAGTCGTAAGATGGATTCCCCTAGTACAGTACCATTGCATTACCAGTAAAACACAGTAGGAGACAAAAAGTAAATCTAAACAAGACAGGACTCTCACTGCGGAGATATAACGCACTTTGGAGTCCTATTGCATCGCTGGGTTATCAATACAAGCGAAGGAAAAAAGTATATGCAAATAGCTTAGCCCTCTCAAAATGTGCTATATTGCGCCCCTTCGAACCTAAGGCGTAAATCTGAAGGAGGGAGGAGAAACATTATGCATCAACCCCACCGGCGGAGATTATAAATTCCCCAGAGTCGTAAAGTAAGGAATATTATGTTTGCTCGCGCCCCTCCCCCGCTTCAAACGCGAGTTATTGCCGTTTCGGTAGGGGGAGGGGTGGGGGGTGGCGTTGAGAGTTTTCGAAAGCTCTTGTGAGACGGGAATTCGAGATGAACCCAGGTGGGTGTCGAAATGTTTTGATTACTGTGAGTGGTTTCGAGATCGAGAGCATTGGTAGGTCTGTGAGTTTGAGAATGCTGGTAGTAGTGAAAGTGGCTAGGGTTCGAGGTTTCGAGAGGATTGGTAGATCTGTGAGTTTGAGACTGTTGGTAGTTGTGAAAGTGGCTAGGGTTCTGGGTTTCGAGAGCATTTGGAACTGTGCGAGTACAGTAATTATGGTTGAGGTTCGAGAGGTTTAATAGTCCTATAAGTGATTGGGTAGTGGCTCGTTAGGATTGTTAATTATTTAAGTTCGAGGTCATGTTACGTTACGAGCGGGGTTCGAACCCATAACATAAAGAAACATTCCACTAAACACCACAAAACGAGGACTTATTATTTAGCCTCACAAAATGCGGAAACTATGACTATCAGTTTCAGTCAAGAATAAGTGGTATGTTAAACTTCCACACAACTAGCAACTCTCTTTGTAGTCACTAAAACCTTGGTAGGTGAAAAGATGTGGCAAGTTCATAAAATATCAGTTGATATCAAATGGCTGTTTTAGCTTAAAAACCCCAATGTTATTCCTTTCTTATCACTCGTTCAGAATTACTTATCTTTAGTTACTTTGACTTAGATTTATCCCAACAATCAAAATAATATATTAGCATATAAAGGTAAAATGTAAAGAGTATGTAAAATATAAGTATAATTTATTTAAATGATTAATTATACGCAAAAGTTACTTCTAGTGAAAATATCAAATTTGAGAAACATTGATGAGAAATAATAAAGAAACTCTTAAGAAAAATAATACATAGTTATATCAATAATAGTTATATAAATACCCTCCAAGAGAGTAAGTGAAAGCAATCAATAAACATAGAACAAATCCTAGGCGATACTTATTCAACTAATGGTGATTCTTTTACAAACGAACTCAGGGCAGGTCAGCTTAAGATGATGGTGGAGAATACACTACATGTGGTTACGGTACTACGCACCTGGCTCCGATACCAACTTCTCTAACTGTATTAATCTCAACTCATTATATACTTTCTGAATTAAAGTATTACTTTTACTAAGAACTCTATGATATATCTTGTAAACATTACTTATGATTAGAAAAGCCAAATACATTATTACCTAGTTATAATCAATATCATTCGTACGTCAGGCAACGAAGAAGAGCAAGGGGGTTGGAAGAAAGGGGGGGAGAATGAATAGGGTTACGAGTGTAGGACAATAGGGGGTAGAATGGAATGTGAACGAAAGGGGGGGGTAGTCTGCACCAAGCCTCCTTCGCCTCACTCGTTCCTGTACACTCGTGAACAAAAATATCTTCCTATATAAAACTAAGCTGTCTACAGGTTAAATTAATTATACCGGGCTCATAACATTGCATACGATGTTCAATCATAAATAATTAAAGATCGTACCCACCATAACAAGCACAATACCTCAATTACAACCAGTGACACTTGAATGAAATAGAAATCCCTAACAGTCATTAGGTATGTTAGTAGCTTTAGTTGAGCTTATGAGAGGGTTGGCAGGTCTTTAAATTGGACAAGGTTGGTAGTTCTGAATGTGGCTGGGGTCGGGGTTCTAGAGTGTTGGTAATCATGAAACTACCTGAGATTAGTACTCCGGAATGTTGGTAGGTCTATGAATGGTTTTGATTGGTAATAGGAAGGGTTGGTAGGCCTATAAGGGCCTAAGTTAAATTTGAGAGTTCTGGCAGGTCTGTAATGACAGGCAAGGGACTGGAGTTCTCGCAGAAAGGCTCCAGTCCTGGCATTATTATTTACTTACAGTGTGCTGGCTTAATAATTCAATAGGGTTGATAGCCTCTGAAGTCCTATTTTGACTACTAATCTCTAATGAGTAAGAACTGGGGCTTGGGAGAATTGATAATTCTGTGAGGGGCTAGGAGTAAAGGTTTGGGAAAGTTGGTACTTTTGAAGTTCGGGAGAGTTCGTAAGGGGTTAGGGTTGGAGTTTGGAAGGGTTGGTGGTTCAGTGAGGGGCTAGTGTTTTGGTTTATAGTGTATTGAGAGGCTTGTGGAGTTGGGGTAGAAATGAACTGGTAGTTCTCTGAGGGAATAGAGCCAGGGCTTGGAAGGGTTGATAAATCTTTGAATGATATGTTTGAGGATTCGAAAAAGTTGTTAAGAGAGTTGCAGAGGTTGGTTTTCGAGTGGGTTGGTATTTCTGTGAGTTTGGAAAAATTGATAGGTTTGCTAAATTGGTTGGCCTGTGTGAGGGTAGGGTTGGAGCAAGGAGGATAGATGAAAGCGTGACGTCACAAGTTCAGTTTCGCGCGTGTCCTAGGGATTTGGTAGCACCACTGTCAAGGGGCGTAAAACCAAAACACCTCAGTTGTTTACTCGTTATTAGATACTCCTTGATATCTTCACACCTGGCTTGTCTGCAGTGTTCCCATAGTTAGGGAAACTTGCGCGTACTGAGGGGCGTTAGGGGAGTTAGATCTGTTTTGGTCTGTTGATAATTTTGTGGAGGGTTGGCAGTTCTGTGAGGAGCTAAGTATTGGGTTTGGGAGGACTGGTTGGGGTGTGAGGGGTTGTGTTGGGAGTCTTAGTAGGCTCTTTCTGTAGGTGACTAAGGTTGACGTTCGCAAGGGTTGATAGGTCTGTGTGGGTCTAGGATTGGATTTCGGAAGATTGTTAGGGTTATGAGGGGATTTGAGAAGGTTAGTAATCATGTTAGTAGTTCTTAGGTTGGGGTTTGGGAGGGTTGATAGTTCTGTGAGGTGTTAGGGTGTGATTCGGAAATGTTGGGAGTTCTATGACGGTTTAGTTTAGGGGTTCGAGAGAGTAAGTAGTTTTGTGAAAGTCTTGGGTTAGGTTCGGGGAAGTTGGTAATTTTGTGAGGGGTGGTGTTGCAGGTTTGGTAGGGTTGGTGAGTCTACGAGTGGCTAGGGTTGGGGTTCAGAAGGGTTGGTAGGTCTGTGAGTGGCTAGGTTTGGGGCTCAGATAGGTTAGTAGGTCTGTGAATGGCTAGGGTTGTGGTTCAGGAGGGTTTTAAGGTCTGTGAGGGGCTAGGGTTGGGGTTCAGGAGGGTTGGTAGGTCTGTGAGTGGCTAGGATTCAAAGGGTTGGTAGGTCTGTGAGTGGCTAGGGTTGGGGCTCAGAAGGGTTTTAAGGTCTGTGAGTGGCTAGGGTTTAGGTTCAGGAGGGTTAGTTGGTTTGTGAGTGGCTAGGGTTGGGGTTAAAGAGGGTTGGTAGGTCTGTGAGTGGCTAGGGCTCGGGTTCAAGAGGATTGATAGGTCTATGTGGGTCTAGGGTTGGGGTTCAGAAGGGTTTTAAGGTTTGTGAGTGGCTAGGGTTGGGGTTTAGAAGGGTTTTAAGGTACGAGAGTGGCTAGGGTTGCGGTTCAGGAGGGTTGGTAGGTCTGTGAGTGGCTAGGGTTGGTGTTCAGGAGGGTTGGTAGATCTGAGAGTGGCTAGGGTTGTGGTTCAAGAGGGTTGATAGGTCTATGTGGGTCTAGGTTTGGGTTCAGAAGCGTTGATTGGTTTGTGAGGGGATATGGTTAAATAGGGTTCGGGAGGGTTCGAAGATCTGAATGGGTCTAGGTCTTGGGTTTAGGAGGGTTGGTAGGTCTGTGAGGGGCTAGGGCTGGGATTTGATAAGGTTTGTAGTTTTGTGAGGGTCTTGGGTTGGGGTTCGAGAGTGTTGATAGTTCTGGGAGGGGTTGCGGTTATGATTCAAGACCGTTGGTAGCTCTGTGAGGGTTTAGGTTTGGGGTTAGAGAGGTTTGGTAGTGCTGTGGGTCATGTATTGGGTTCAATACATGTGTTAGTTTTGTAATGGGTGGTGTTGCAGGTTCCTGAGGGGTGGTAGGTCTATGTGTGATTAGGGTTGGGGTTCAGGAGGGTTGATAGGTGTTTGTGGGTCTAGATTTGGGGTTCAGAGGGGGTTGATTGGTTTGTGAGCGGCTGGAGTTAGGGTTCAAAAGGGTTGGTTGTTTTGTGAAGGGGTATGGTTAGGGTTTGGAAGGGTTGGTTTAGGTGTATGGGTCTAGGGCTGGGGGGTTCAGGAGGGTTGGTAGGTCTGTTTGGTGCTAGGTTGGTAATCGATAGATTTGTTAGGTCTGTTAGTGGCTAGGGTTGTGGCTTGGGAGGGTTGGTAGACCTTTACAGGTCTAGAATTGAGGTTCAAGAGGGTTGGCCAGTCTCTGAGAGGTTTGGGTTGAGGTAAGGAGGTGTTGGCAGATTTGTGAGGCTTTGGGATTGGTGTTCGAGAGGGTTGGTTTGTATGTGAGAGATTAGGGTTGGGGCTTTGACGTGTTAGTAGTTCTATGAAAGTTGGTAGGTATGTGAGGGGTTTGGATTTGAGAGGGTGAGAGGGTTGGTAGGTCTGTAAACGGTTAGGATTGGGGTTCGGCAGGATTGGTAGCTATGTGAGATGCTTGGGATAGGACTGAAGAGGTTTAGTGGATTTGTGAGTGAGTGATTTTAGTAGGGCTTTGGCAGGACTCGTGGGC
This sequence comes from Paralithodes platypus, assembly GCA_032716605.1. Classification (NCBI taxonomy): domain Eukaryota; kingdom Metazoa; phylum Arthropoda; class Malacostraca; order Decapoda; family Lithodidae; genus Paralithodes; species Paralithodes platypus. The sequence continues at coordinate 21,596,201 of CM064575.1, read as the reverse complement.
ACTGCTGAGAGGCGTTTCATTTAGCCCATTGACTTCCAGAGATTTTTCTTTCATTTGTTAAAATTGATAACTCTCAACCAGATTTCCTTTGCTTGTTTTTCAGTTTAATATACCGTATTCCAGCTGCCCATGAACAATTGTATTTACCTTAGGAATGACCTCAGATTAAAGAAGTTTATGGAATTGTGCTCTTGTTTTGTTCATAAAGCTTTGTGTTTAAGTTCACTAGCTAGAACAAAAAAAAAAAAAAAAATTTAATTAATATTTCTTTTAGATACTACCTTTATTCAGAGAGTTCCTACAGGCATCGAATAAAACGGTCTAGCAGTAATTGGACAGTAATAGTAAAGTCAATGTTTTATTTAAAATTATAGAAATGTGTTGCTTAGATAAAAAAATATATAATTCGAGAAGAAAGATATATTTAATGGATAATTAGTAGAAGAACACAATTGGAAATTACGGTAAGTTTAAATGAAAAAGTAAATACACAACTTTTCAGCATAAAGGTTCGTTAGCGTGTTGGGATTGTACTGATAAATAGTATAGCCAAGATAATTATTACGATATTTGCAAAGATAGACTCGGTGGTAATGTTCATATTTTATCATTGTTGGTGAAAACATATCAGGAGTTTACAGTTAAGTGCTGTATTTATATAATCTAAATTTCATACCGTACATATGTTCAGCATAATTATGCAGTTACATATACTGTTTTTATTATATATAATGTGTTAACAATGTAGTAGGGAGAGAGGCGGGCGTGAAGCTATAATTATATCAGTAGCTATATATCAAGGAACTATATGAAGGTTGGAGTAGGATTCTTGGCAGCTGTTCAGAGTGGCCGTTTATTCATGGGGTGTTAAAAGAGTTCCTGTTGTAGCTTTTAGTCACAGCCACACGCACAGTTGCCTTCTTTTAGCCACAGCCACACGCACAGTCGCCTTCTTTTAGCCACAGCCACATGCACAGTCGCCTTCTTTTAGCCACAGCCACACGCACAGTCGCCTTCTTTTAGCCACAGCCACACGCACAGTCGCCTTCTTTTAGCCACAGCCACACGCACAGTCGCCTTCTTTTAGCCACAGCCACACGCACAGTCGCCTTCAGTGAAAGGTGCAATCACCAAATCTGACACGCCAATGAAATATTTTTAAATATTAGCTAAGCATTAAAGATAGGTAAGTCTAGGTGCGTGATATTATTTGAAAGGTATTCTGATCATAATAATTTCATTCGTAAAACGACTTTATATATTGCAGGCTAGCTATTATCAAGAAAATATATTATATTCCAAACTAGTCTGTAGTTAGTCACGAGGTCCAGATTCTGTTTTCAAACTTACTTCATATTTGGTATATACTTTTCTGGGTCTTCCCAATAATGAAAATAGTGTAGATTAAAGTCACGGAGAAAACTTTCGTTCTACCCCTATCATTTCAACTGGAGTATCTCCATTAAGAAAACAAAACACTATAACACGTGGATAGTGGCTTACTATATTCAAGTTTCGTTTTGTTTTATTGAGGAATAACTTATTTATATATCAAGAGAGGAAAATACAATGGAGGTTGTGAAGGTGCTCGATGACTTTTGAACTATATTGCACCTACCTACTTATTTACCACATTTTTGTTTCTTCCTTGCCAACCTCTCTCCTCCACCTGATCATTTTCAACCCGTATATTTGCCTTCTATCATATCTATCTACCTTTCTATCTTTCTTTTCCCTCCTTTCTTGCTCACTCCTATATTTTCTCCTACCTACTTGTCTCCAAATCACTACCTCTTCTCCCCTACACGCGCCACCCTACTTCTTCTATATGTTTCATCCTTTAAGCCCCTACCTCTTGAATTCTTCCCACATTTGTACAGCCCTCCATCCTCTATAAAAACTCTTCTTATAAATCCGCTCTATTGTAAAGAAACCTGTTTCAATGTATTAAACTATATTGCCGCTCACCTTCCACAAAGTCCTCTCTCTCTCTCTCTCTCTCTCTCTCTCTCTCTCTCTCTCTCTCTCTCTCTCTCTCTCTCTTTTCCGTTAAGTCAAGTCAAGTCTCCGTTGACGTGTCGTATTGACCTACAGGCGTTCCACCCCTAATGGTTCGACCCCCGGTGATGACTCCCTAGAATGCCCTGGACCACTATCTAGTACTCTATCGATTTCTGCAACATCCGTGGCTTTTCCTCTAACTTCCCTCTGTGGAACACCATCTCTCTTCTACCAAACCCATGTTACCTTATATCACCGAAACACACTTGTCTAAGGCAACAGACAGCAAACCCTTCTTTGTATCCTCCTACTATCTATATCCTCAATTCAAAGCCTGAGGTGGATGTTGTGTGTATGTACGCAACAATCTTTCTTGCTCTCGTGTTCCCAACTTTGACTCTTCTGTATTCTCAACCCTCAGGCTTGCTATCTTGTCACTCTCCACTAAATACAGTATATCTGTGCTGTTTATCTCTCCCCTAATACTACTGACAATCCAAATGTTTTTGACCATCTCAATTCTAAAATGGAACACATTCTATCCATCTCTCCCTTCTATAAAATCTCCATCTTAGGAAATTTCAATGTTCATCACCACCAGTGGCAATCCTGTCATTTCACTGACCAACCTGGTGAAAAAGCCTACATTATTTCTATCCTAAATGACCTAGAGCAGTTATTTCAGCACCCCACCCGTATCCCGGACTGCCCTGGAGATCGGCCCAACATTCTTATTTCTAAACACTAAACCTTCTGCTTACATTGTAACTCTTCTTCCTCCGTTGGGCTGCTCCGATCATAACCTTATCTCTGTCACCTGTCCTGCCTCTCCAGTTCAATCTTCTGACCCCCACAGCCGGCAGCACTTGTGGTATTTTGGCGCTGCCGACTGGGAGGCTCTTCGGCAGTACTTCTTTGATTTCCCATGGAATTATATTTGCTTCCATGACCAGGGACCCTCAGAGAGTGCCGAGCACATTTCTGAGGTAATCTTTTCGGCCATGGAAGCATACATCCCATTTTCATTCTTTCAAACTAATCCACACAAATCTTGGTTAACTCACGCTTGTTCTACTGCTGTCTGCAATAAGGAGGAAGCATTCAAACGGTACCATTGCCTGCAAACTCCAGAGTTCCATACTTTATATGTCTCTGCCCGGAATCACGCCAAATCTGTTCTTCGACTTGCCAAAAACTCTTCCATCAATAATAAATCCTCTGAACTTTCCAGCTCTAGCTCTTCAAAAGCTTTTTGGCATCTAGCCAAAAACCTCTCCAACAATTTCACTTCCTCGTCTTTCCCTCCTCTTTTCCACTCTGACAGCTCACCTCTTCTTCTGAAAAAGCTGAACTCTTCGATCAAACTTTTGCTAAAAGCTCCACCTCGGATGATTCTGGCGCTACTCCACCCTTTCCACCTCACTTTCACTTACTTATATGCCAAAGATCATAATCTCTTCTAAGTATGTACTTTCTGCCCTCTCTGTACTTAAAAACTGTTCTTCCGTGCTGACTCCCTGCCTTGGCAAACTCTCTCATCGCTGTCTTTCCTTTAATGTCTTTCCTTCTTGCTGGAAGTTTGGTTTTATTCAACCTGTCTCAAAGAAGGGTGACCGTTCCCAGCTCTCCAATTATCGTCCAATTTCTCTCATTTCTCGCATCTCTAAAGTTTTGAAACTATTCTTAAATAAAAAATTCTTAAGCATTTATCTTAGCATAATCTACTTTCAGATCACCAGTATGGTTTACATAAGTGCCGCTCTACTGGTGATCTTCTTGCTTATCTTAGTAACTCTTGATCATCCTCCTTTCGGGACTTCGGTGAGACTTTTTCTGTTGCGCTTGTTACGACCGGCACTACGAAATAAACAAGGGCACTTAATAATGGACTAGAAGATAGGCTATATCTGCAACAACGGTACGCTAATTCCAAACCCTCGAACTATTACGCCGGTGAACAAAACACTTAAACCCTCCAGAGTTAATCTACTGGATAACGGGGTATCAATTAACTGGGTTTTAGTGCACTTCTACAAAGGCTTTCCGGTGACGGCAAAGCCTACTCACAACAGGAGTACTTTACGTTAATAAAATGTTCTTAAGTAATAACAATGCTTGAATAAACTATAACAAGATTTAATAAAGGAGTGTATGCTTACGTTAACTTTAGTGTGAGTCTGTACTCAACACTGAACTCTTCAATGCTCTATGAAAACACTGATAGTCTAGTCCTACAGCAAACAGATATGGAATCTTCTGAAAACGTCTGATGCTCTAAGATGCTCGTTAATATAGAACAGAAATAATGCAGGGGCAGGACACCAAAGCGTGTATCTTAAATACACCAATAAGTAGGATACATATAATAACAAGGGAGTGCAACAACTCTGTGACAGCACTAATAATAGCCACTCAAAACAGTACTTCCTTAGCCAAAGTAACAGCCATGCTGGGTTGTGCACCAAGCATCAACCTAGGCTAAAATAATACGTGAATAATTCCTAAAGCATACACAGTTAAAGTTAATAAACACAATGCTGTCTTTATTACTAATAAAGTCTAGCAGCGGTATAAAAGGTACCAGGAGGCTAGGCAGAGCGCAAGCATGCTCGTAGCCTACTGTCTCCCCTTGAACAGATTTCCCTTATGTTACGTTAAGTGACTAGGAGGCTCTCTTGGTAAGTCCAGATCTCAAGTATCTGGTCTTACCCTGGCGCTCCACAAAGGTCAACACAATGAGGTAGAGAGCATACAAGAAAGTGTAGGCAAAAGCCCTTCGCTTGTATACTGCTACACTCGCAAAGGAGAAATATGCACAAGGGTTACAGGCCCGCCAGCCAATCAAGGGCGTGGGAAAGCCCGCGCGAGTGAGGGAGGCACACGTACATACACACGCACATAATACAACCTTGCTGCCTACCTCGCTCTTTCTCCTTAACTTCACACTGCATAATTATCTTATACTCTATTACTGATATAAAATACTTCCATGTGTCACAGGCAAGAACAAAGACCACCACTGATCTTGCTGTGACTACATGAATACTAGGAAAGAAAGAACATCGTTCTACGATTATTATAGCCCATTCCACTGCCCTGGCGAGCGCTATCGAGTACGAGCACATTCTGGCAAGCTGGCCAGCGTAACACGCTTGACATATCGAAAGCTATTGATTGAGTCCGGCACAAATCAATAATTTCTAAACTACCCTCCTTCGGTTTCTATTCCTCTATCTGTGCCTTTGTCTCTAATTTCCTTTCTGTCCCCTCCATAGCTGCAGTTGTTGATGGCCATCGCAGACTTCCTCAACCTATCAACTCCGGTGTTCCTCAGGGTTCTATCCTGTGTCCAATTATCTTTCTAATATTCATTAATGATCATCTCAACTGTATCTCTATTCCTATCCACTCATATGCTGATAATTCTACATTGCAGTATATAACTATTCTTTTACATCAACCCAGCATGCAGTCAATCCAAACCAAACGTGACGTAGCCATAGAACGTCTAATCTTCTAATCTATCAATTATTTATGATTGGGGCAGAGAAAATCTTGTTACTTTCAACGCCTCCAAGACCCAATTCCTACCTCTATCTCTCCATCACGATCTTCCACAAGACCATCAATTATTTTTCAACAATACCCAAATCAACCCTTCATCTTCTCGCAATATTCTAGGGTATCTTCTTCATCCGATCTTTCTTGGAAATATCATATTACCACTCTTAGTAAAACAGCTTCCCAAAAGTTAGGTGTGCTCAACCGTCTCTGTGGGCTCTTCACCCTCGCACAGCTTCTTGCTCTGTATTGAGGCACTGTGTGTCCCTGTATTAAGTATTGTTCTCATGTGTGGGGAGGCTCCATCAATACCGCACTTCTCGAACGAGTAAAATCAAAAGCATTTCGCCTCGTTTACTCACCTCCTCTTACTAGTTCACAACAATCTCTTTCTACACGCCACAATGTTGCATCTCTTTCACTTTTCTATCGCTATTACAACAATCAGTGTTCTTCAGAGCTCTCGGTGTGAGGCACCCGCCTTGCAACACAGTCCCACTCTTATTCTGTCTAGCCCTCCAACTCAAGAATTGGCAAATTTTCTCAGTTTTTCTTATACTCAATAAGTGAACTCTGGAACTCGATTCCTCAATCAATCCTTCCTTCATCCTATGAGTTAAACTGCTTTAAACTTCTGTGTCCAGGCATTTTTATCCCAACGTCCCTTGTATTTGGCTCTCTGTCAATCTTTTGGCTCTGGGGGAGACACTCGTTACAGGCAGCCTGCCTTTTGTCTCCTCTATTCACATACAAAAAAGGCACGTACCCCATACCTAGGTGTGGCCAACTTGAGACAGAGCCTGAACAAAAACAACATTTAAAATTCCAGTGCTTAGGGTCTGGGACTAATTTCGCGTTCCCTAGCCCCTTACTCTGTCTCGTCTAGTAGGTGAATTTTACAAGGGAAAGAAGATTCCTAGCCCCTTGCCCATAGAAGGAAAAAGTAGGACAGTGAAATAGACAGAAAAAAACGGCAAAGGTTTGTTAGACGATGCCAAACCTCACTCTGGATAGGACCAGCCCTCACCCTCACCCGATGTATGTGATGTGAAAATGGAGGCAGATAGAATAACTTGTCCTAGGGATCACGTAAGGAGGTTAATGCAGAAGAAAAAACATATCTCCCGGAAAGAAAATTAAAACTGATGGAGGGCAATAACAACAACAAAGGTACAAAGGAGTACAAAGGAAATCAAGCAACAACAGATCTAGTGACCCTTCTAGGTTGCTTGTCCTCCAAAACACTGAGGATCAAGTGTCCAAACAGTGGTTTAGAGTGGGTAAGGGAACATTGGAAAGCGAATTACTGCCCTGGAACTAATGTCCGTGGCAGGATTAGGAAGTTAGTAGGGGACAGATGGGTTAGTAACTGAGGGGGGGATAAAATAAAGTTATTCATTTACAAACGCAGTCAGTCGCGGGTTTGATGCGAGATATTTGTCTAGGCGGAGTTTAAATGAATCAACGGTGATGCAGGTGGAGGCAGCAGTGAAACCACTGCTTCTGACCGGGTCAAAACCTCATTTGCACCAATACACGAGTACTTCCGCCTTGTCTTCCATAAGGATACTACGTCAAGAGACAAATATAAGTGGAATCTTGGATTAGAGACCGCCTTTTCTCTAAAGCCAGGAGCCCTAAAGCAGTCATCCTTAAAATCACCTTATATCTATGTCTCACGGAAATGTCTTGACAGAAACATATTAATTGTATATAGTATATACACAGTGATAACAAGATGATCTTCAATGACTCACCAGTGCGTAATAGGGACTTCCCGAGTTTCATATTGAAACCACCCTGAGGATCTACCTCTAGATCATGTGCAAGAACATGGTAGTGCTATCAATCAGAGGCGACTTAGGAATGATACAGACATCCTTTTTCCGGAAAGTGAAAATCACCCGCCCATAAATTACAAATTCAAAGGAATGGGTGGGTTACCTAGCTCCAGTAAAATATGGGAGCTTGAAACTCGCCCAGGCACCTGCTTCTATTGCTTGGAAGCTGACCATATCTTGAGCTATTGCATATATACTCCAGTGCTCACAAAACCAATGTAACTCGTTCCTATATTCTCAGCACGAATGCACTTACACTTCAGCTGGGAGAGACGGTGGAGAGGCTGAGCAGGCAACAGTTTCCTGCAATGTAGCACCATACTTCTCATACACCCATACTTTCTATCTTGAAGTGATCAGTGTGTGGCATCATGATTGTCCTCGTAAACCACCTGCATCTCCTGCTTCTGATCATAGTGAGGAGCCTCCTGCGGCTCCCCATGGCGCCAGCCTTAGTGAGGTGCAACCAGCGGCTCCCCATGGCGCCACTCAAAGTGAGTATTCATCTGTGGCTCTCCCTGGCACCATACAAAGGGAGGTGCCACAAGCTGAACCCCCTGGCGCCAGCTTTAGTGAGGTGTCACTAGCGGCTCCTCTTAGTGCCACCCATAGTGAGGCTTCATCTGTCGCTTCCCGTGGCGCCAGCCTAGTGAGATGCCACCAGAGGCACCCCCTGGCGTCACCGAAAATGAGGCTTCCTCTGCTGCTCCCCCTGGCGCCAGCTCTATTGAAGTGCCACCAGCGTCTCCTCCTGGAGCCACCCAACAATGAGGCTTCATCTGCAGCTTCCCCTGGCACCAGACACAGGAAGATGTCACCTGTGGCTCCCCCAGGTGCCGTCCTAAGTGAGGTGTCACCAGCGGTTCCTCCTGGCACCAGACAAAGTGAAGTGTGAACTGCGGCTCACCCTGGTGCCAGCCCTAGTGAGGTGCCATCTCTGGCGCATAATGAGGCTTCCTCTGTAGCTCCAATTTCTCCATCTATCTACCCGTAAGGAACTCCCAGCGGACTATCCCTTATTCTTCAACAATACAAAAATCAATCCTTCATCTTCTCTCAATATTCTTGGTGTCTCTTTTTCTTCTGCTCTCAGTTGGAAGGACCATATTACCAGTCTTGCTAAGGCAGCCTCCCAGAAGCTGGGTGTGCTCAACCGCCTTAGGGGGTTCTTTTCCCCTGCACAGATTCTTGCTCTGTACAGGGGCATAGTGCGTCCTTGTATTGAGTATTGTTCACATGTTTGGGGAGGTTCCTCTCACACCGCTCTCCTAGACAAAGTTGAAAGGAAGGCCTTTCGTATCATTAACTCCCGTCCACTCACCAACTCTCTGCAATCTCTCTCTCTCCGCTGCAATGTTGCATCTCTCTCGCTATTCTATCGCTACTATAATAATCAGTGTTCCTCAGAGCTTTCCCAGTGTATACCACCTCCTTTACGTAGGGCACGTGGTACCCGTCTTGCAACTCAATCCCACCCCTACTCTGTGCAACTCTCTAACCCGAGAGTGAAACGTTACTCTCAGTCTTTCTTCTACTCAACAGCTGAGCTCTGGAACTCTCTCCCAGAATCAGTCTTTCCCTCTTCCTATGACTTAAATTGCTTCAAACTCCGTATGTCCAGGCATTTTGGCTCGAACGTCCCTTGATTTTGGCCCTGTCACTCTTTCAACTATGGGGGAGGCACTCGCTATAGGCAGTTTTGCCTTTTGCCTCCCTCAATCACATAGAACAAAAAATGTATGCCGTAGTCAAATTAGTACCTACACTTACTTGATTAATAAGAAAACAAATAAGTATAGTTAATTTTTGGCATTAATATGTAGGCTACTTTGAGTATCATAAATTTGTGCAATAAATGTATTAATCTAACTTTACTTCTGTGTAGCATTGTTATCAATTTCGTGCAGTAAATAATAATGTTATATACATTATTTTTGTCATGTAAGATTTCCAATAATATTGTTAAAAAGCCTTCTACGGACATGTTATTTATTGCCTCCGCCAACAAAGTTGGACGGAGGTTATGTTTTCGCCTTCTTTTGTTTGTCTGTCTATCTATCTTGTGTTTGGCTTTAAGCAAAATATCTCAGAAAGTTATGAACTGATGTTCACAAAATATGGCGGGCAAATAGGATATGCAGCAAGGAAGAAGTGATTCAGTTTAGGTGGCGATCAGGAAATGTTCACGAATTTTGGTGGGCAGATAGGATATGCGCCAAGGATGAAGTGATTCAATTTAGGGGGCGATCCAGATCATATCCGGGATCCCAGATACGGAAGAAAATTTAGGCCTATGATATTAATAGTAAAGAACCACCCAATGTAGGCGAACGCATGCGCTCTATCGAGTGCCCTTCTAGTTTTTCTATGTTTTCACCATCTTTCATGTATTTCCTTAGCAAATATAAATTCAATAATGCTAGGACACTTCAATAACTAAAATATAGCGCCATATTATTTGAATCTAACTAAGAGTACCATAATAATACCCACTTAATTTAAAACATGCTAAAATAAGATACAATAAGCCAACCTAGCTATGGTAGCCTAACATAAACTAACCTATCCAAATATAAGGTAACCAAACCTAAGCTAACCTAAATAGTCTAACCTAATCAAAACTAACCTAACCTATCTTAAACAAATCTCACCTGGCTTCCACAGAACATGCCTGGCCTAAGATAACTTACATTTTATTTGAACCCGATGTACAGTCACACGCCATAATAAGGATACTCCCACTTGAATGGATACACTTTTTATTGCAACCTCTGAAACATTTGAGACATTTGCCTCCAGCAACGAAGTTAGGCGGGGGTTATGTGTTCGCCGCCATTTGTTTGTCTGTTTGGATGTTTGTTTGTTTAATTGTAAGCAAGATATCTAACAAAGTTATAAGCCGATTTTCACGAAGTATGGTGGGTAGACAGGAAGTGATTCAATTTTGGAAGCGATCCAGAGATATTCATGAATTTTGTTGCCCATATCTCAAAGTTGAGAACCGATTTTCACGAAATTTGACGGACAGATAGGATAGGCGCCAAGGAAGAAGTGATTTGATTTAGGATGCGATCAGGATATGTTTACCAAATTTAGTGGGCAGAGAGGGTATGCACCTAGAAAGAAGCGATTCAATTTAAGAGGCGATCCTGATCATATCCTACAACCCAAATCCGGAAGAACATTTAGGCCTATGATATTAAGGGAGCCCACCTCACTTGTTTTCTCTTTCTCTCCCTCTCTCTTTGGCTTGTATCTATTCGGCCCCATTCAGCCTACTGTTTTAAGACGTTTACCCCCATCCAGGTGTCAATATTTTCCTGGCGAGCGGTAGTGAGCCAGCATATATATTATTTTGTTTTGACAGCTAGCTAAATTTGTACATATTCCCATAGAATACTGGCTCGCTATCGCTCGCCAGGAAGAAATCAACACCTGGATGGGGATAAACGTCTTAAAACAATTGGCTGAATGGGGCCGAATGGATACAAGCCAGGGAAAGAGAGAAAAGGAGAGAAAGAGAAAAAAAAACGGTGACCCCCTCAACGTTTTCTATTATTTGCATTTGTGTTGTATTTTTTTCAGTTTTGTATTGATTAAATTCGCATTCTTCAACATTATTTTTTGGTCGGGAATCATATTTTACTGAACTACATGTGTTTTTCCTTGACATCTTTTTTCCTGATGCAAATAATATTTATAGTTTCAATTTCGAGGATATTTGTTTGATCTCGTGGGATTCACTTTCAGAATTAATTTGTTCGACACCCGGTAAAACGAAATAGTGCTGTAATTTTCATTCTAGTGTTGCAGATGTTGTTGTTGTTGTTGTTGTGGCTGCTACTGTTGTTATTGTTGCTGATGGTGTTGATTTGCCACTAGGGTAGCCCTCACTCCCGTATCTGAAATCAAGAAATCAATTGTTAGAACATTTTTACATTACATTTTAAGTAAAGTGTGCATTAATATATAAGTTGTCCTCTTCTTGATGATTCTTTATCTTAAGTACAGTTTATAGGTATCAATTTTAATGTTAGATCTAAGCAGAGAAAAACACATATTAATGTTAATTTCAAAAGGTGATGTTAGGTAATTTTTCATAAACCAACACTTAACTCAGTATTCTTAATTATGTATGGGACTGACAACCACCTCACTACTTGCTCAAGTATACAGTATTGGCATTATACACTGTCGAACACATATTATACAGTATATTAAGGGGAGACTGACTGTTTGTTTGGTCTATTATTTCATTTATTCATATATTGTTTTACTTTCCTCCCTAGACCTCCATCAAGCTTAGAAACACGCCCCCTAGACCCCCCTTCAAGATGAATGTGTACATTTTTCGGTACACAAATTTCCCGGCCGAAGGCCGGTTCCTCTTAAAATTGCAGGCTCACTATCGCTCTCCAGGAAATAATCGACACCTAAATGGCACGAAAGGTCTTAAAATTGACAACGAAATGAGGCGAAAGGTATTAAAATCGCCAAACTAATGGGCGTTCGGCCCATAAAGGTCTTAAAATCTAAAAATTAGTGGGGCTAAACATTAGGGAGAAGGGGGTCCAGAAAAACGGTCTGCCTCCCCTCAACCAACGTACATTTTGGAAGGCATCCCAAAACGTATTTATGATCATTAATTATTTTCCTAATAATTGTATATCGATTATTTTGTATATTATACAAAATACCGATATGTTGTTCAAGGGTTCATAGTGGAGTAGAAATAGTGATTCATACACTACACACCAAGACACTAATGTACGTGGCCAGAAATAGAGTATCAGTGTGTATATCATTTCCGTTTTGTCCAGCGTCCGACTGAAATCGAGCGTTGTTATTATTGCCATTGGTGGCCACTGTATGTAAATTATCCTCACTCTCATAATTACATAGTATACTATGTAAATTATCACATAAACATGTCCAGAAAACGTTTGTGATATGCATAACCACACACATGCGGACGGTTATACTGTACACATAATTGTACAGTCACACACACACACACACACGGACGGGTATACAAATAAAGTACAATCATACATACACACTCCCGCCCACGGATAGACTGTACAGACAGAGTACAGTCACACTCACACTAGTGCTCGCGGACAAACGGATACACACGCACAATATTATTATCCACGTACATACACGCACACTCACACACGAACGGATATAAGCGTAAAATACAATAACACACATACACACACACACACATACACGGACGGATAGACATGCAAACCACACACACACACACACACTGGACTGGTAATCCAATGGACCCGGGTTCAAATCCCGATATGTCAATGGGAAGATATTATTGGGATGGAATTTGTGCTGTACCTAGTATCAGTGCATTATCACAAAGCCCACCGAAACGCTAAATAAATACCCTCATTGTTCCCTGATTAAATAGCACTGTATAAATATTCCCATATTCAAAATATGCTACACGGGTGCAATGCCTAGTGAGTTCATTGATCAATATGTGGCGTTCTGAGAGTGAGGGTCCGAGTCTAGGAGATGAGACAGTGAAGCACTGGAGCAAGGCAGTTTCAGAGATGGGGCTGCTTCGAGCCGTGAATAAGCAACTAAGCCCCATGCATCCTGCGAAGGCAAGATGGCAGGTGATGGTTGCAGCTAAAAAGTGCTTTACATGTCTCACCCCCTAGATTGGAACGAGATCTCACGGGCTTCTCCGTTCAATGTAGAACGGTTGAAAGTACAGGCTCTCATCCTATGCCCGAGAGGGAGTAGTTGGAATATAATAAAAACAAAAAAAAACACACACACACATATAGGAACAAGTATATGCAACATACATGCTTCCACAAAAACAAATCTTTAGTTAGACCAATAAAACTGTCACTAATGTTATGTAAGTGTAATGTTATAGAGCCGATGTTTTATCCGGTAAATGAACCACTATGTAATAAATTGCACTCGTAATCTAATCTCTGTATCACTATGTCCGTAAAGAAACTAGCGAATCGATAGTGAATGTTGCCTCTGTAGGTGACTGTAAGTATAGGCACTGACAATAACGAGTGGACCTCAATGTTTTGTTATCATGCATGTATTACCATAGGGATTAATTACTGTACATATTGCGGCACATATTCTATTATGTTGGGGTCGTGATTTGGCAGCGCTTCACCCACTTTCCACACACCCCTCCCTCGCTCCACCTCCTTCCTTTCCACTATTGGTAGGAGGTGGAGTGAGGGAGGGTGGCTGGGGAGGTAGGTGCGGTTCTGCCAAGTTAAGATTTGCTGGGATGGTTAACAAACTGTACATAATGTAATGCTACTTGAATTAGTAATATTATTTTAATCAAGTTTCCCCCATAATTCAGTATATACTGTAGAGGTACGTACACCTGAATAATGAAAACATGAAGGATCCAGATATTGTTGCTAGCGATTATAGAGGAGTCTTGGCTAATAGGTGATACGCTAAGAAGAGTGCTCAGAGGAACGTGTATCTCTGCTATACTTGCTGTCCTTAGGAGCAGTGCTGTATACGCAAATATAACCAATAATAATTTGTTGTTGTGTGTGAAGTCCTTAGGTGTCAATGAAATCCAATTTACTGTAATATTTTATTTAAGTCAAACAAGCGCTTTTCATAGTTTATATTGTGCTTTACAGGTGGGTTGGTGAAAATATGTAGATCAAATTTAATTATTTACATTCGGGTATCAAATGAAGGTACTAACCAAGTTTAATTGAATTCGGCCATACATTGCAACCCTCTCTACAGACAGGCAGAACACCATAGAAACAAGACAATAGACACCTAACATTTCTTAGTCCAACCACCCAATGATTCACTTGTTGTTTAGTGAAGACATGTACAGTACCTAAATGCAGAATTATGTCTATGCTTTCCTCCATTCTTTAATGTGTACTACTTTTAATTGTGCGACCGTCCTCCACACGCACCTACACATTCAAAATACTCTCTCTCTCTCTCTCTCTCTCTCTCTCTCTCTCTCTCTCTCTCTCTCTCTCAAGAACCCCTGCTATGCATACTAAACGCCGCGAAACATATTCATTAAGCCATCACGAAAATAGTGGAAATCAAATCAAGGACCTGCATAGAACATACAGTTGTGGGAGGAGGACTTGGGATTTTAGGGTCAGGGCACGTTGGAGAATCTCTGGGCAATTTACGGCAGTTTCTGGGGTTAATTGAAGGCTATGGGGGTTGATTGAAAGCTTGGAAGGTTCAGGGGAGGTCCAGGGAAAATTCAGGGAAATTTAGGCGGATGAATTGATAGTCAGAATAACTGCCAAGTGTAGGCCTACAGTGGAAGATGGTTCAGGCGCTTGAAGTAAAAGTTGGTAAGCATTTTATTTAATGTGACACGCTTATGATTTTGATTAAGCATTTGCTATGTTTTCAATGTTTTCCTTCATTCAAAGTTCACTATCTCGAATGGTGTTGCATATTGTATGATATTCATATAGGAGTGAATATGCTACTGGCTATTGTAAATGAAAAGTAAAGCATATAAATAGAGTTCCAAGAGTACGTGGAATAGTTCTATCAAATGATTATATATAACCTGTACAACATTCAGAGGAGGTTCAGAGAAGCTTAAAACAAGAATTGGCGGATTATTGCGGACTATTCGTTTAGGTAAGGATTATTGCGGACTATTCGTTTAGGTAAGGATTATTGCGGACTATTCGTTTAGGTAAGGATTATTGCGGACTATTCGTTTAGGTAAGGATTATTGCGGACTATTCGTTTAGGTAAGGATTATTGCGGACTATTCGTTTAGGTAAGGATTATTGCGGACTATTCGTTTAGGTAAGGATTATGGGTGTCTATTAAATGTACGAGCAGTTTAAATATGTGTGGATTAAGGGGGGTCACCGTTTTTATCTTTCTCTCCTTTTCTCTCTTCCCCAGGCTTGTATCCATTCGGCCCCATTCAACCAACTGTTTTAAGACGTTTATCTCCATCCAGGTGTAGATTTCTTCTTGGCGAGCCAGCATTGTATGGAGAAACCCGGCAGCCGGAGACATTTTTCTATCGAAAAATATACACATTTAGCTTGCTGTCAAAACAAAAATATATATATATGCTGGCTCGCTATCGCTCACCAGGAAAATATTGACACCTGGATGGGGTAAGCGTCTTAAAACAGTAGGCTGAATAGGGCCGAATGGATACAAGCCAAAGAGAGAGGGAGAGAAAGAGAACAAAAGCGAGGTGGGTTCCCTTAATAATGAATACCAGAAGTTGAATTTATAATTGAGATGTTGCAAGTCAATAATAAAACGAAACAATGGTGGTGGTTTCCTAACGCTAGTAAATTTCGAAGGAAGTTTATGTTTGAGATGGTCCTTGTACATGTTTATTAACCCTTTATTATACGATGCTGATATGTAAATTGTATTCTTATTAACATTTGACGATTATAATTGTTGTTGTTGTTGTTGTTGTTCCCCAGGCTGTCTGGCCGAACAGCCCCAAGGTCTCGAGCAAGGCCATAAACGAGCGCCCCCACAAAACCCTCCCTGCTTACCACTAACAAAGCCCGGGTGACCGAAGCCACTCCAAGGCAGGGAGCTAAGGAGGGTGCGGAAACGCCCGGGAAACCAAAACCCCACCCAAGGCCCTGTGCCCCTCAGCAATTATGAAGGGAAAGTTGAGGGGCAAGGGGAAAATGTGACGCTTTGGCTCCCAATCTGCCAACTTCTAGGTTGGCGGGAGGTCAATCCACTTGAGATCTAGAAGATATATAAGTAAAAGGAACAGTCAGAGTAAGCTATGGGTATGGCAGAGAACGCTCAGCTCTCACTCTGATAGACCAGCCCATCACCACAATTAAATTAAAAAAATGCGATTATAATTGTTGATCACTATGGGTACCTCTTAAGCTAACTATAGGAAATACCTCTAGTTTTTTAATGTTGAATAAACTATCCGAAAAATGACCTACAGATAATTCTTCAGCCCATTAAACTCCCATAATGTTCGCTAGAATAATGGGCGTCATAATACTAATATGGTTGAACACTATTTTGTAGGTTAATGAGTGTTTTAATGCTAAGATGAGAATATTTGGGGAGAAGTTGAAAGAGAGCTCAAGCGGTTTTAGGGGAACAATTAAATATGTGGGAAATATTTCCCACAGGCTATCATGTTTGCATATTATCCATACTTTAAATAATTTCAGTAATTAACATTGGTGTGAATATTCTCCAATAATTATAATACAACTACATATTATCAATTTGTAATATTGTACATAGTTCGAGCCATCTAAAAAGATACTCGAACGGAGCTACATATTATATATTTACAACATAGTTTATAGTTCGAACCATCTAAAAAGATACTCGAACGAAATATTAAGAAAAGGTACAGAATTAAGGAAACGGTATTCACATAAAAATCATGCCGTAACTGACCAACAATTATATCACGAATCAGTCCGAAACTTCATACACAATATTACTGGTTCGTGAAATAGTGAACCATTAAAATCTAGATGTTAGCCTGTACAAAGGAAAACGTCAGTTCTTACTAGGGTATCGTCGGGATCACACGCTTATAATAGTGGATAATATTAACAGCTGTAGTGATTAAAAGCGTTCATACGTGTTAACTAAATTATAAAGTAAAAGGTGGTCGTGGAGACGCTACACAACACGGTCCTGGATATTGTACTGCAGCTACACCCGACAAACACGTCCTTCGCTTTCCAACGATAAGTATCCGTTTACATACCAGCTGGCCAGTTAGGTAGGAGAAGGATAACTTTGAGGAGGGCGTTACGAGGCAATCCCTCTAAAAAACAAAAGTGCGTTAGCAACGTTTTTTATGGGGGGGGGGGGGGGGGGGGGGGTGGGGGAAAGGAGGGAGGGGGGGGGTGGGGGAGTTAACCAACAATGAGCCCCCCTACCACCCCTAACTCCCCGCCTCCCCCTAACCCCCCTACCACCCTACCCCCTCCCCTCCCCTCCCTACCCTCCTTCCTTCCCTTCACCCCCTGCCCCCTCCCGCCCCCCCCCCCCCCCCTACCACCCCCTCCCTACCACCCCTACCCCCTTCCTTCCCTCCCCCCCCCCCCCCAAAAAACAGTGCTAACGCAACGTTAGTTTTATAGCCTTGTTTAGGCCCCCTAGGCCTATTTTAAAGTGTAAAAACTCCATAGACGAGTTATTTATGAACCGATTTTGTTTAAATTTATACGATAAGTACACTTTGGCAAGCTGAATCGAATGGCGCAAACAGAATTAAAATCGGACTATTAGTTTAGGATTTAGATTTTGACTGGGCTTCCTGGAGGGCCCAGGGGACCGTTTTTTGGACTTTAAAAGTCCTCTGTAGCCCAAACTATAAGTCCTAGGGAATTATATTTGGTGCCATTCGATTTTTCTCGCCGAGCTGCTTCTAGACATGGTCTTAGATTTCATTTCCCCCCAGCCATTCGCCCAGAATCGAAAACAAAATCTCAAATAACCTTGGGTTTTTGCCCAGGCAAATCGGTGATTTTGGTCGAATTTTGACTTGTCAATATTATTACATATTTGGATTCGTCTCGCCGTTGCGGATTCAACGGTATATTTTTTTTTTTAATTTATGGCGTTACGAGGCAATCCCTCTAAAAAACAAAAGTGAGTTTCGTAAATAACATGCGTTGATAACGTCAATCTTAACCACGTGGATTTACTTTACTGATTATAAACTTTGCCACAGTGTAATTTATGATTGCCTATAAATTATAGAGAGCAAGTACAACCAAATATAAAGCTAATACCAACCTTTGCTCTCAGATTTACTTGTTTGGTGAAGGTGTCTACCTCGAATCGTAAGTAAATTATAAATGCAAACAAAGCCCGTTAATAGACTTGTGTGAAGATTACTATCAATCGAGGGGCGACTAGGGGGGTCGTATTAGTCAATTTGGATTTTGTTTATTTTAATACCACGAATTTTCAGTGTTTTTTTATAAAAAGAAAACATCATTTGCATCAGTATATAGTGTTTGTAATTAATTAGAAATCTCGGGGAAACCTATTTTCTCCATTAGGCCTATCGATCGATGTTGAAATACGCCCCCCCCAAGAGTGATTTGAAAATACATTAGCCTAACCTAACTACCTTACCTAACCTAAGCTAGTAGCTAGCATTCAAGGAGACTACTGCAAGACTCTTCTTCTTCTTCTTACCTCTGACCGGATATAGGCTATCCGGAAAATATTAAGGAAACCACCCACCAATTATTTTCATTATTTTTTTTTTAGTTTTAGTTTATTTGCATCAATATACTGTATAGTGATTGACATTAGTTTCAACCTCCGCAAAAATAGTTTTCCCCTTTTTCCAACGATCTTAAGACCGATAGTGGGGAGGGCTATGAAGATCATGGAAAATGTGGGGTTAAAGACATAAAAAGGCGATATAATGGCTTTTATGATGAAAGTTGGCTCGTGTTTTGTTGTTTTTCAACTTGAGAAAACTCCAAAATGAAAAAACCCGAGCCAAGTTTTGGCAAAAGTTGGGTAAATTTCTATAATTGCACCTATACGAGCTAAACAAAATATTATTGTATTTAACAGGAAGGTACAACGAGGAAAGTGATGTGGTATAGGTGGCAATATCCGGAAATGGATTATAAGGGCATTCCGCCCCCCTCTGACAAAAGTCTATCAATCTAGATGTGACACGGATTTACAATGTTTCAGAGAGACATTAGCCTAACCTAACAACCTTACCTAACTTAACCTAGTATTATGGGTGGGGGCTGCCACCCCCGCTGGTTGGGTAAAACGGTAGAAATCCAGTTGGGGTGGAATGAATAACCGTAGATTTTCGTAAGGGGGTAAGAGGGGGGCAGAATGCCTTTATAATCCATTTCCGCATATTGCCAACTATACCACATCACTTACCTCGCCGTACCTTCCTGTTAAATACAATAATAATTTGTTAAGCTCGTATAGGTGCAATTATAGAATAATCCCAAACTCTCTACCAAGTCTTCTTTTGTTGCGAGTACAAGGTAAAGCACATTATTACCACGGGTCGGTCGGAGATTGTACAAATTGAAAAAGTGAACTTGCTCGCAAGTTACCATAGAGGTCGTGTCCAGAGTGTGAAGTAAGAATATCGCCCCATTTAGTCACGGGTAAGTTGAAATCGCCAAGAATTACGGTATCTTGTATGTTAGTTATTTCTGCAATTTGTTCATGTAATTGTTCGTGTGTGTATGTGCATCTGTGTATATGTGAGAGAGAGAGAGAGTACAAAGGAGTACAAAGGAAATCAAGCAACAACAAATCTAGTGACCCTTCTAGGTTGCTTGTCCTCCAAAACACTGAGGATCAAGTGTCCAAACAGTGGTTTAGAGTGGGTAAGGGAACATTGGAAAGGGAATTACTGCCCTGGAACTAATGTCCGTGGCAGGATTAGGAAGTTAGTAGGGGACAGATGGGTTAGTAACTGAGGGGGGGATAAAATAAAGTTATTCATTTACAAACGCAGTCAGTCGCGGGTTTGATGCGAGATATTTGTCTAGGCGGAGTTTAAATGAATCAAAGGTGATGCAGTCTATAACGTTTCGGGGAAGCCCATTCCACAAGTTGACAACTCGATTGAAGAAGAAATTCTTAGATTCGTGCGAGTTAAAAGATTTACCAATAATTTTGCAACCGTTTCCCCGCGTGTAATTAGATTGGTCGATAGTGAAGTACTTACTACAGTTCATATTGTCGATGCCTTTGATGATTTTGAACACTTGAATTAAGTCGCCTCTTAATCTGCGCTGGGTTAAAGGAAATAGATTTAATTCTCTAAGACGCTCTTCGTATGGTTTGTTCTTTAGGCTAGGTATCATTTTGGTAACTCTACGTTGAACTCGTTCTAGCTTGTTTATATCTTTTTGGTAATAAGGGCACCAGGATTGAACGCAGTATTCCAGAAGAGGGCGGACTAAGGAATTATAAAGGGTTAGGATAACTTTTTGGATTTATGCTCAAATGACCTGCCTATAAAGCCAATTATTTTGTTTGCCTTCTTAACAATTTCTGAACATTGTTGACTCGGTTTTAGGTTACTCGATATTGTTACTCCCAGATCGGTTTCTCTGTTTACATTCTTAAGCTGAGTGCCATTCATCGAATAGTTTGCTTTCTCATTTAGGTATCCGATATGTAGTACTTTACATTTATCCGCATTGAAACTCATTTGCCAAATTTGGGCCCAACATGACAATTTATCTAGATTGTGTTGCATATCGTCAACTTGTTCTTTTGAGAGTACGCTATTTGCAATTTTTGTATCGTCAGCAAATTTTGAGATTGAGAGAGATTGAGAGAGAGAGAGAGAGAGAGAGAGAGAGAGAGAGAGAGAGAGAGAGAAAAAGAGAGAGAGGCGTGTGTGGAATGATGGCCTTGCATGCAAATAAATAGTACAGAAATAGACTAGGAATATATTAAGTGTGTGACTGACAGACAACGTAAACGTAAACGGGATGAACGGTAGGGAACACATTGTGAGTGAGTGAGTGGCGCGGGCGCATGTGTATGCGTGTAGGCCTATGTGTATGTAATAATAATAATAATAATAATAATGGTTGGTTCATTGTTCACTTACAGCCCTCAGGCTGAAAATCTACAGTTTTTCTTGACCTAGGTACAGCACAATGCATGTTCAACCTTAACTAGAGGTCACATGCGACCTTTGGCGACTGTGAGGTACCATAGTACATACGCAGTGTAGGCTAACGCAAGCTGATATTGAGCAGCTTGGCTAGGGAGGGACCACGTTACAATCCTCTCCATCGGGATGGAAAAACCTTTAGGATTCTGGTGGACTTGAACCCTCAACCATCACGGTTAACGCGCGGCGACTTAAACCACTCGGTCAACCCGACCCGTATGTGTGTGAGAGACATTGCGATTGTGTGTGTATATAAGTTAAGTGCATGTATGTTTTGTAAGTGAAAAATATGCTTATGAGGTTGAGAGAAGAATGAAAGTATGCATGTACGTATGAATGTATGCATTGTGTATGTATAGTTGCAATATATGCATGTATTGTATACACACACGTGCGTGTGTGTCTGAGTGTAAATATATATATATATATACCGGTATATATATATATATATATATATATATATATATATATATATATATATATATATATTGTAATTAATCTAGAATTAATGGATAAGTATGGATTTATGTTTCTGACTTTGCAATGAAGTGTGTACCAATAAGTGTGCAATACTACTACAAGAGAGTACAGTACATACTATGTTTAATGAAAATGGGAAAAATATGTGACAGAAAAGTAATCGAATGCTTAGCAAGAGATTATAATTATCTGGTATGTTGACCCGGGCTGAGCAAATTAGGAATATGATTGCTTGAAGATTAGGAGTATTACAAATATCAGTGGAAGTATAAGATTGACAAATTGAATGTAGAAATATGTATGTGTAGAATAAAACTGTTATCGGCATAAGGTTACTATTATTGAACTTAAATATGTATGAGAGAGATAGATAGAGAGAGAGATCCAATAGGGAGTGGGTTGTGAGCCTTGGGTGAATTTGTGTATGTGTCTGTGGGTGCGGATGTCCTTTTTATAACATTAAATATACACAGCTAGGAGAATGCGAGACAAGCGAGAAGTAAGAGGTAATAAACCTTAGTGAGTTAAAGAAAAGTACAACAGAGAGGGAGTACCAGGAGAGGCTAAATGAAAAATGGATGGAAGTGAGAGAGATGGGAGAGAGAGAAATAGAGGGTGAACAGCAAGAGTTTAAGGAAGGAGTGAAAGCAAGCGCAAAGAAAATCTGTTGTAAACAGAGAGTAGGTGGCAGAGGTATCAGGAAGGGAAGCGAGTGGTGGAAAGATACGGTGAGAAAGGCAGTTGAGGAAAAGAGACATTGGTTTGAGAGGGTTTTACTGGAGGAAAGTGTTGAGGTATGGGAGAAGTACAAAGATAAAATGAGGGAGGCAAAACAGAAGATTAGAGAAGCGAGGAAAAGTACAAATGCAAGGTGGGGTCTTAGATAGAGTGAGAATTTTGAGGAACGAAAGATGTTCTGGAAGAAGGTAAATAGAATAAGGAAAGAACAAAAGAGGGAAGAGTTGGCGAAAGATGCTAATGGAAAGTTATTAGTGGAAGGTGTGAAAGTGAGGAAAAAATATGTTTAGTATTTTGAATAATTTCTAAATGTAAAAGACGGAAGAGAGGCAGTGATTGAAGCAGTGCTGATGGAGTTAGGTTAGGCTACCCAGGTGGGAAGGATCGAAGGAATGTATGGATTGATAAGAATGAGATGATGAAGCAGTGAGACCAATGAGAGTGGGTAAACCGGATGGTATTGCTGTAGAGTGTATTAAGAAGGGTGGAGATGTAATAATACATTGGCTGGTGAGACTATTCAATGTTTGCTTTATTGTGTCAATGATACCATTAGATTAAATACAATAGGAGAAGAGCAGTGCGGGAAGAGGGATGTGTGGATCAGATTTTTGCAGTAAGACAGCTATACGAGAAATATTTAGAGGAAAGTAAGGAGGTGTTTTTAACTTTTATGGTTTTGGAAAAAAGTTTATGATCTGGATACAGAAGAAATGTGGAAGGTGCTAAGAATTTACGAAATTGGAGGAAATTTGTTAAGAGCAGAAAATTGTTTTTATGAAGAGAGCAGAGCATGTGTTAGAGTATGGAATGAGTCGAGTGAATGGTTGGAGGTAAATGTAGGTCTGCGACAGAGTTGTGTAATGTCACTGGTTGTTTAATGTATTATGTGGATGGTGCGGTGAGGGGGGTAAAAATGAGATCTATGGGTAGAGGACTGGGCTTAGTAGGAAAGAATGGTGGTGACTGGGAGTTGCTGTTTGCTGATGACACAGCTCTGGTGGTGGATTCTGAGGAGAAGCTGCAGCGAGTAGTAAAAGAGTTTGGTGTGGTATGTGGGAGGAGAAAGCGGAGGGTGAATGTTAATGGAAGTAAAGCGATAGTGTGTAATACAGATGCTCATAGAGTGAATCTAAATGTACGACTGGATTGGGAAATGCTGGAACAAGAGGAGTGTTTTAAATATCTAGGAGGAGAGATAAGCAAGGATGCAGGTGTGGGAATGGAAGCAAGACAGTGTGTGTGAGGGAAGGAAAGTGTTCAGAGCACTGGGAAATATATGGAAGGTGAGAAATCTCGGAATGAATGTTAAAAATGCAATGTATCAAGGGATGGATGTACCTACAGTGATGTATGGGGCTGAGACATGGAGTTTGAATGTACAAGAGAAAAAAGGTTGGGTGTGATGGCGATGAGCTGCTTGAGGAATATGTGTGGAGTAACGCATAGAGACAGATTGAGGAATGAAGAGATACGTAGGAGAGTGGGGCAACAGGAACTCTTATCGGGCAAAGTGAAAAAAAGGGTGCTATGCTGGTATGGACATGTTAAACGAATGATAGATGACAGGCTTACTAAGAGAATATATAAGTAAGAAACAAGGGGATACAGATTGAGAGGAAGACTTCAAAGGAGATGGGGAGATGGTGTGAGGTAAGTGTTGGAAGATAGAGAGATGGCTGAAGAACAGGCAAGAGAAGTGGTGATGAATAGGAATGAATGGAGAATGCTTTTGAATAGATTAGTGATAATGCAGTCGTAAGCAGTGGAGGTCAGGCGCCAGATGGACTAGATAATAGCCCGTCAAGCGCCTGGCCCAGGGAGCCAGTGTATGAAGGGCAAAGCCTGGAAGTAATGTGGGGGGGCATTGTTGTGCGTTACGCTGCATGTCTGCCTGCTGAGACCGGAACCTCTCCAGGTCTGGAATCTGGGGGTTGCTGGAGGCCCGTAGTTATCCTTGGTCTATGCTGCAGTGTGTGGCATAAGTTATAATATACAGTTATGGCTTAGAAGGTCATCAAGCTTCTTAAATCATCTGAGTATCCGGTACCTGGAATTTAACCAAGTGTACTGAAATGCGACCTCTATTTTTTAATTTCTATTTAGTTACCAAAAATAGACTGGATTGAGGTGGATGATTGATTATATGATGGGTGAAATGTATTGAAAATGTTTTACCCAATGTTTTCCCGGGTTAGGCGATGCTAATGAAGTTCTTCTAACATGGTATTGTTATCCATATTTTTGCTTAACTCTATGGAGATTGTTTTTCACTCAGGTTGAGGAATTATGTAAAGTTTCCTTAGAATTTAGTCTGCTTTTTGGAAATGCTACAAATTACATAATTATGTATTACACATTTAAAATTAATATCAATTGTGGTTACCTGCAATTTGGGTCTAATTTTTTAATCTCATTACGACCATGGCTTTTTCAAGAATTGAAATCATAATAATTAATAATGAGTCATTTAAATTGTTTTGTAGAGCACTGTAATGTCTAGCCTTTGTTCGGTGCAAGGCCGTATAAGTGCTCACGGCATATTAAACAATAAATTATTGTTTGTTTTTATATACCTGTATATTATATATATAATTATATATATGTATTATATATATATATATATATATATATATATATATATATATATATATATATATATACTGTATATGTAATAACGGGGTAAAAAAGAGACACAAGACCCCCAAAATATCCGCTAACATACCAGGACATACAAACAACACCAGCCAAAATAGCCAGCCTCTGAGAGAAGAGAAGATCGAAGAAGAAGAACAGGACACAAGCAGACAGAAAAAGAAACAACACAGTCTATCATCACAAATCAACGTTATATACTCCCATTTAAGCTTACTTAACCAACTTTATTCCATACTTACTTATTTACAGGGAGTACTTGTATTTTAACTTTTTATACTTCTATTCCTATTATAACAGCTTATATTGTTATCATTGTATTTTCTTGTATTATATACATCTGGTATAGACTTCAGGGAACCAGTCCGAATTAATTTAAAACAATTATCATGCAACCATGCAAGCTTTCTAAAATATGAGTTTAACCTCTCAGCTGCACAGCCCCTGTAGTATACACCACACTCCTGTGTGCAGGTATTTCTAAGCTTTCCTCACTAAAATCGTTAATTTACCATAAATATAAGTAATACTTATCCATATGCGCCTATTTTACGTTTAACACCTTATGAGCGGGTGGTGGAGTATATTTCACTGTGCCGCTCAGTGGGTTTTTTTTTACCATAAATGGGGTTGTTTCTGTGCTCTTTTTCATGCATAAACAAGACCCAGAGCGTAATACAAGTATGTATCCCTGAAAGGGCTTAAATTGAGCTTTCCAATGACACCCGAACAATCCTTCTACGATCACTGGTTGTCTTGCAACGATCGTGCAACCGAAGGGCAAAATCGCTAAAATACGGTAATTTCTTTATATAATTACATATGTAGCGAGGGAGTGAGGGTGGATGTAAGTGGAGTAAATCTCAGTAGGTCCATGGCGGCTGTGGCAAGCGGTCATGAGGTAACCCATGCTCCTCCAGTCACTCGTCTCTCTCTCAGAGCCAATATTGCGCCAAAATTGCACTCGGACTTAAGTCGGGCCCAGCCACATAGTCCAAATTTTTTGATACGGACTTAAGTTGGGCCCCGATAGACAAGGGTTAATATTAAGATAGTAACCTGTAACAACAATAAAACAAGTGGAAATAGTGTTTGTATGGTCAAAATCGCGAATAAATAAGGTGCGGCCCATTCATGAAATGTGGAGCAGAGCGAGGTAACCCCACCTCTCGCGAGCTCAAGAGCATGACTGAGAGTCTCACCCCACCCTGTACCTTACCTAACACACTCGCTAGTCTCACCCTGCAACCGGCTTGCAGATGTTAGCATGAAAATATACCAATGAATAAGGGAATAACGGGGAAAATAGGTGATAATTGAACGGGGGGGGGGGGGGGGGGAGAGACTTTGACAGATGTAGAGAAGTGATATGAGGTATGGAGGGGGAAAAAATATATATATTTTAAGTGCTACTGGGGCCTTTTAAAAGTTTTTTGTTTAGGCCTAGGATCTTAAGAGTCTCCCCGCAGTCAGTAAAACCTCTTAAGAGTCTCCTCTAGCCGCCGGGTTAATTTTTGAAAGATAAAGAATATCATTCCGCATGTATTGCTATATGTATTGTATTTTTAAGGCCATTATTAACTTCACCATAATTCGAAAACCAGAATCCAAATGCCCCTAATATTCCAAAACCAATTAGGCTAACCCTGATCCAATTTAAAAACTGAATATCCTCTAACTGAAATCAAGGATTGTAAGGCAAACTTTGTCGAACCCGTCTGTAAACCAACGGCAAACCTGAATGTGGATCCAATGTCAGAGTCGCTACTGTTAGGGTTAAGCCAATCGTCACTATATTCAGCCACCTCGTAACACTAGAAAGTGCCTGTTCTAGTAAGTGTAGAGTACCTAGAAGTGTCTATTCTAGTAAGGTGTAGGTGAGCTAGAAGTGAAAATTTTAGTTGTATAGGAGAGGCTCTAGAAGTGAAAAGCTCTAAATTAGTAGCTAAGCAATAGAATTGAAAGTTATAGATGCATGTAAAATAATTGAAGTGATTATTCTAGTTTTGTGTGAAAACGACGCCTTTCTCTGATAAATAAGAGAGGCTTAAAAACGTACGCGCTAACCGCAGACCAGATATCTCTAAAGGATCATCTCCCCCCAGTCTAAGTGTTCTTGAGGTTTGGAATTGTTGTGAAGGTTAGACAAGATATGTTCGTGTTCAAGTCAACGTAAATTATCGAGACCCACCATGGACTCTCATTTCATTAACTTATACCTCGTATTTGTGAAAACCTTATATAAGTCTGCACAGTTATTAATATATCTAACATTCTGGATATAACTCCTTTATATCCCATATAAATATTATATATATGCTCGACCTAAGATATATATAAAACGCCACACGTAAAATTTTTGTGAACACTGACAGATCTTATTCATGTGTGTATTATCAGTTGTGTATAAGAGTACATGTAGTGAAGTGTTCAAAGAGAGCATAATTATCATATCTGCCACATAATTAATATAACTCTAATTCACGGACACATCTAGGTCCATTCAAAATATAGTTCCAAGTAAATAGTGATTCGTTCCCCCTTATTTAATTATCAAATCAGTACGTTCGAGTACGTCATTCATTTATTCTGAATAATATAATGTCCACATAATCTTGTGAATAATTCGGTCCACCACGTTACACAGTGAATAATATCAGTTCAGGAATCTCTATTTACCTTACTGTGTGCTAGCCTATATTTCTGGCTATTTCGATTCACTACTATAGTTCTGCGAATTAATTTTATGTTTATATTTCAATCCTATACATTCTGGCTAATTCTGATTCACTACTTTAGTTTTACGAAATAATTTTACTTTATAATTCCAGCCTACCATTTCTTGGCTACAATTTTGATTCACTACTTATTTTGTGATATCAGTTTATATTATGTAAATTCGTTCATCCACTTTGTGGTATTTCATAATTTATTTCCAGCGCGTTGAGTAATCATTTATATCCGCTGCATTCATATCCCCATTCGGTTATATTTTATGTCACTACGCGTTTTGTGAAATCAAAATTCCTTATCACTGTTCATATAGTCCATGTGTGACTATAATTATTTGTTGTCTAATTATTTACCAGTTTGCCTTTATCATCTATTTGTAACTTAAATTGTCATACCTCTAGGACTAACGTTAAAGTTGTATTTATCCATCCTAGACTAACATTCCATATTCTTAATAAATGTACCTCACAGTAAACTTGACCTAAACCCCTAGTCGTGAGAGCCTTGATATTCTTTCTACCCTGGCTGCGGAACCCCCAACCTCGCTCACGCTCGCTTATTTTGTTTATTATGTTCCTTCCAACAACCAACCATACTCCTAAAATCGATTAATGACATTTACAAACACATGTGGCAGTCCGTGGACTCGAACCCAGGATGCTCACACCGAAAATCAACACCTTATACATCGCACATGTGATATCAGTTGCCCAGATTTACAATATGTGATCCCTCTCTGTGCACACTTAACTTTGGTATAGGTATTGTCATAATTATTTTATGTATTATTTAATATGTTAATTAGTAGAATGTAGATACGAGGTGCCGTTGTAAAGGCTTATCCCTCGGTACTTTCATCTGATCTGATGCTTTGTTAGTGACGCCATTATTCATGAATAAGTAAAACATATTTAACTTATTCCCAGTCACTGAGTCACCTAATATAGCCATTGGTCTTACGCTCTATAGCAAAGTACCTAATGTGCCCCATCTGTACCTGCATATTAAGAAATATAACTTGTGAACCATATCGTGTGTATTTATTGTCTTTGGGTGTGATTTGAGTGATCTAGTAATATTTATATCAATGCTAGCTATGTTCCTGTCGGGCAGGATTATGTTCCAAGTTACCCAAATAAGGAACTTATGAGAACAAAGTATCAAGCGAGAATTGGATTACAACCACGTATAACAGTATTTATATATCAACTGCATTGTGAAATATACTGTGAGTGATATATACTGTATAATTATAAAGAAAACGAAGAATATTGGTGTAAATGAAGACAGGTAAACTCCACACGGATCAATGGACAGATACACATGTGCCAATGTCAGTTCCAGTTGATGAACACATAATAAAGGTACAGATAAAAGGGGCAATGCAGCAACATATTAAAGCGTCAACAGCCCCCCCCCCCCACCTACCACCACCAACACAACCATACACACACACACGCACACACCCCACCCCACCCCTCCCGAGCCTTTGGTGCTGCATGCATTATTGAAAACTATGCAAGCCTTTTGATTCCGAGCGCGGCAACTCTCATTTCCATGTTTCCAAACTATGTCCATGCAACACGAATGTTGGGCAACTCGGAAACTTATACACAGCCTTGCGACTCCACATTCTTCTCTGTGGCCAGGTACTGTATAAGGAAAGACATGAACACACTCAAACACACACACACACGTATTTGCAGGATCACGGACACGTTCATAATTTCACACCTACTTTTTCACACACACGTTCAGTGAAATATTAACACACTCGTGTACACCAACACGAATCCTGTATATTAGCTCTAATTCCCTATATATATATACATATAATTGAATAGTTCAATCGATATACAGGATTTCCAGCATAACCCTGTATGATCTTTGTTAAAAGCATGCGCATAGTATTGGAGATATTAAGATTAATAATGCTTGTATAGTATGTAGAGAGAACAAGAGAGACACACGCATTTTTCGTCAAGCAGACAGGTAAACAAATAGAGACTGACATAATAACAGATGTATTTTTTGCATATATTCTTATCATATCTCAATTCCATCGGTTACCATTCTTCATTCGAAATTGTCTCACGTTTCATTTGGAAAATCTTCAGTGCAATCACGTGATTGCCTGGATCTTTATCCTTGCAGGTCTTCAGAATAGAGAAAGACGATCATGACCATCATTTGGGGGTTGTAGAGTTTAATAATGGCCTAGTCAAGCTGGATTTAGAGAGAGCGAGAGAGAGCGACAGAGAGAGAGAGAGAGAGAGAGAGAGAGAGAGAGAGAGAGAGAGAGAGAGAGAGAGAGAGAGAGAGAGAGATATGTTTGTGTCAAAATAAAATATAGTAAATGCAATATTATATTTATAAATGTGTGCTTTCTTGTACAATATATTTGTTATGCATAGTTACAGTATACTGTATAGGTCACCAACATTAATGTCAGGGACACCCTACAATAAAACGCAAATTCGCCTGCATATTTTTTCCTGGAGATTTACTCTAATCAATGTCAGCAACTCTTGAGAATATCGGACCATTTATATGTTAATAATTCTAACTGCCTGGCTTTCGTGACCGTGTCCAATGTCTCGTCTTGTAGTAATGATTTATGCTTAGAGTTTAATAATCACTATCGCACAAGTCAGTCATTGGCATATAGGGGGCCGTAATTTCCTCAAGAGTCGCTGACATCGAGTACCCAGGAGTATGTTTGTCCCATAACCGTAACATGATTAACATATTACACCTTTACTGGATACGGCATACGCAATATACATATACAGCACTGGATATTAAACTCTACTAGACTTATTATCCTCCTAAGGTTGGCGACAGTGGGCCAGGAGTCGATTTAAATAGAACCCTATAAACCCAATTCATTCAAATTACTAGAACACTTTACGGCAACCTTTTATAGGCTACTTAATGCTGGCTGCATTTATAGAATATTATGTTCTGGTATGTGATTGAAGGTACATTGTTTTAGGTGACAACATTCGTATGCCGGGACCAGAGTTTCCGAAAAGTAGTTTGATAAAGCGTGTGTGTGAATCCGCCTTAGACTTCATGTTTCGTAGTTATGTTCGGTTTGATGAATTCATATTTGTTTTCACCAACTCACCAATCAATTTACAAATAAACCCAACAAATGAAATCAATGAAAGTAATGAATACATGGGGTACTCCAAGGATTCGAACCTAGGATACTCATACTAAGTACTAGGGCGGCGACGGTGACTAGGCTATCATGACATTTAAAGGTTTATGCACAAGCCTACGATATAATATGCATTCTCGAATACTGCATATTAATCTTAGCCTGTACCATAGACTACAGTAGATCTGGACTGGACACGAAAATGGAACTTTGCAGTAAGGGACCCAAAATCGGAGTACGAACCCCCAAGTTCGAACCTCGAAACTGCGAAAATATCACATTTTCGCGGTTATGAGGTTCAAACTTGGGGGATCGTTCTCCAATTTTGGGTCCCTTACTGCAAAGTTCTATTTTCGTTTCCAGTCCAGATCTACTGTAGTCTATGCCTGTACATATACCCAACTGCACTCTGATAAAGGAAATTATTAGACGAATAGAAGGGGTAATATTAATGGGTCCCTAAACCACAAAGGAAGGCCTCTATGATTTACTACTGATCCTGGATAAATTCATATTTGTTTTCACCAACTTACCAATTAATTTACAAAGCAAAGAAGTTTACCCCCATCCAGGTGTCAATATTTTCCTGGCGAGCGGTAGCGAGCCAGCATATATATATATTTGTTTTTATAGCAAGCTAAATCTGTACATTTTTCGATAGAAAAATGTCTCCGGCGAAGCCGGATTTCTCTATACAATGCTGGCTCGCTATCGCTCGCCAGGAAGAAATCTACACCTGGATGGGAAAAAAAGTCTTAAAACAGATGGCTGAATGAGCCCGAATGGATACAAGCCAGGGAAAGAGACAACACGAGAGAAAGAGAAAAACAAAACCTGTGACACCCCCCCCTTAGCAAAAATATATAACAAAGAGAGTAGAGTTGGATGGTAGGGGGCTAGGTTAACGAAGCATAAAGGAGGCAACAGGAAGAGCTAGATATATAGATAGCCATTGATAGCTCGCGGCGCAAGAGAGCGAGAGCGAGAGAGAGATTTTGATTTTGATTTTGATTTTGCCCCGAGGGGCGAGTTTATTGAGCAGCGCCCCCCATCCTGTGAGGGGACAACCACTAGTAAGGCGATACATACTGCTCAAAGAGCCATTATTCCACTGAAACAACAGCATCGTCGTCTGGTTACATTCATATTTGTGTTTATAAATCAGGTTGGCATTATTCAGATGTGTTATTATAGTTTCCTCATTTAATTGTCACATGGTCTGTATATACGTATCTCTAAAAAAAAAAAAAAAAAAAAAAAAAAAAGCAAGCAAGCTTGTAGTGACTGAATTATTAATTGACAGGTTGTAAATAATAGCACTACAGAACTAGTGCAATCGTTCTGTAGTGCTATTATTTACAACCTGTCAATAGAGAAGGGCGAGAGGCTCCAGGAACATTGATGACTGTAAATCTGATTAATACAATATGATGCATAGAGAATACAATAATGGATGCTTGTTAGACAAAATCCGTTATGTAATACAAATTAATATATTCATAGATAGATGGATCGATAAATGCATAGTTAGGTATATGTAAATAGAAAATGTATAATATATCGAAAACGATTGCAAGATACAAACAGTGGATGCAGTAGGTAGAGAGTGGACCCGAACTCAATCATGTAAACTGGAAAAAATGTGATATATATACAATATATGAGTGGTGGTTATATTGAATCTGTATATATTGCGCACACACACACACACACATATATATATATATACATATATATATATATATATAATATATATATATATATATATATATATATATATATATATATAGAGAGAGAGAGAGAGAGAGAGAGAGAGGGTTGTGAGGGATGAGGGAGCGCTGGACTCATTACGTGAGAAAATATGATAATGCATGTATAATATAATAATGATTGATTGGGGATGTACGTTAATCGAGAGAGAAAGCGTTGCAGTGACTTACTAGGAATCGTTCGTCTCTCAAAGACCTTTCGGTCTTTTATTGGGAGATACTATTGACGATAAGAAGACATCGTGTAGTGCATTGGGCCTAGTGCAATGTGTACACAATACTATCTAACCTAATGTATATGTTTTACTGAAATATTAATTACACCGTTTGAAGAAATGTTGCTAAAAGTAGAACATATCTTGATGTAAAAGAACCTTCCACATGTACTATTACTAAACCTCTACAGCTCTACGTTCCAGCTATTTTTGCGTGTTGTATTCATATTTTAAGCAGCTAGGTATAATATATAATTTAGTGTTTAACCCATTCTCTATTATAAATACATCAATGTGCTGGTCGTCTAGCAAACGTGTTTTCAACGAAAACAGACAGCGCTCTCTCAACCGGTCCTCAAAGCAGTCTCTTAATTTATAGATAAAGCTTAGTAGCCCAGCTTTAACTCTCTCTATTCTTTCTTTGCCCTTTCTGCATGATGGTAACCAGAATTGTACAGCATGACCCAGGAGGGGCCGCACTAAAACAATATAGAGTTTATTGTATAAGCACTATCTCCTTAGTATAAAGAATCGAGGATCACGTACTACAAACCGAAGCAAATCAAAACCAATGGAATATTATAGATACATCAGGAGTAAAAAGGATATTACCTATTATATTGTAACTATGAATAACGATAATGGGTTGTCCTTGACAATGAAGTCCAAATCAGTAATATCTCATTTATTGTTTTGCTTCGGGCTTTACTCAGGAAGATCAAAAGTCGATTCCACCTACCACTAAGTAACATCATACTTACGAAAAGAAAAGTATTGAGCAACATAAACAAACTTATGTCATATAATATCCCAGGACCCGATACAATTTTTCCGCGAGTTTTGAAACAAATAAAGGACGAGATATCAAGATAATAAATTCTACTCTTTAACGCGACAATGCAGAGTGATATTGTACCTGACGAATAGAAAGTGTGTGCTTTTTAAGAAGAAGAAGAAGAAAACAAATTATTACCTTGTAACTATCGTCCAAACAGTTTGACTTAAATTATACGTCATTTGCTTGCAACAATTACCAGATATATATATATATATATTTACAAATCAATTGGAAGAAGCAAATACAATAAGAGATTCATAGCACGGCTTTTGAAACAAGCATCCATTCCTTACAAATCTCATCGACTGTTTCATAATATTGTATATATTTATGGCGACAGTAAAGAGGTTGACATAATCTGTATTGATTTCCAGAAAACATTCGTTACAGTCACCGACAAGCACAAGCGTCTCGTCATCACATTCGTTACAGTCACCGACAAGCACAAGCGTCTCGTCATCACATTCGTTACAGTCACCGACAAGCACAAGCGTCTCGTCATCACATTCGTTACAGTCACCGACAAGCACAAGCGTCTCGTCATCACATTCGTTACAGTCACCGACAAGCACAAGCGTCTCGTCATCACATTCGTTACAGTCACCGACAAGCACAAGCGTCTCGTCATCACATTCGTTACAGTCACCGACAAGCACAAGCGTCTCGTCATCACATTCGTTACAGTCACCGACAAGCACAAGCGTCTCTTCATCAATGTAAAATGTCATGACGTAAAAGGGCGTGTACTTTGATGTATTGAAAATGTGCTTACTGGCTGGAAGCAATGACTAGCTATAAATGGTAGTGTCTTGGACTGCACAATGTCACAAGTGGTGTGCCCCAGGAATTAATGTTTGGACCTGTTTTATACTTCATATATGTCAATGATCTCGATGATAATCTCTAAAAATGTTTTGGATATATATATATATATATAAATGGACCTAACCCTGGCAAATAAGTTTCAATGCCGATACATAGAAATTACTCCATAGGTTACAAGAATGATAAGGCAAATTATTTGATGTATGCTAATTACTTAAAAAACACTGACATTGACTTGGGAATAACCATATCAAACCATTTTTAACCCAGCCAACAATTCACCAAAGTAGTTATTAAAGTGGACAAATTGTTGGCTTCGATGGAAGATCATTTTGATGCAAATCCAAAGAATTATTCTCATTGTTATGTATCTGTTTGGCTCGCCCTCGTCTGAAATGTTGCACACAATATTAGACATGAAGAAAATATAGTAGGAAGTTGCAAATGTTATTCCTAGACTAAGAACTATGGCATAGAAAGCATGCTTAAACATTTAAATATGTTTTAATCTATCACAGCAGAGGCTATAAAGGGTATTCAAGAGTATTAAAGGTTTTAGCAATATGTATTTTGACAAATATTTCACAATTTATCATTCAAATTGCACTATAGGAAACTATATGATCATTGGATAGGCTTTTTCACTCGCATGGGGCAAAGGATTTCTTTGTAAAACCAATCCTTAACAAAAGAGAGACGAGGACTGATCCAGAAGGGGCAGGAGTTTATTCAAAAGAGAGAGAGAGAGAGGGGGGGGGGGGGCAGGCCAGTGATTGAAGGCTATAGAGGTGAGAGGGGAGCGAGAGGAGGCTGGAGAGTGAGAGAGTTGTTTTGGTCAGAGTGGTGTTAACAGGAAGTTGACAAGAGAGAGAGAGAGAGCGAGAGAGAGAAAGAGACGGGGGAGGGGGGGGGGGGGTAGGGGTTGAGAGAGTGAGACTGAATTACAAGGACTAGTTAGTATCTGAAAGACAATGCGGTCCAATAGGAGAGATACTCGAAGTGGAAAGAGAGAGATTGTGTAGTGCACTATACTCTTATCAGAGTGTGCCAAATACGATCTACTCTCTTATTGAACTGCTCTAATGAATATCTGTTTACAACTTCTAAGGAAAGTTTGTTCAAGGTAGAACAGAACAAGTAGTGTTTTAAATATCTAGGAGGAACGATAAGCAGGAGTGGAGGTATGGAAATGGAGGTAAAACAGAGAGTGTGTGAAGGAAGGAAGGTTTTCGGAGCAATGGGAAGTATTTGGAAGACGAGAAATCTCGGAATGAAAGTAAAAAGTGCACTGTATCAAGGAATTGTTGTGCCAACAGTGATGTATGGGGCTGAGACATGGGCTCTGAAGAAAAAGGAGAAAGGAAAGCTGGATGTGATGGAGATGAGCTGCTTGAGGAGTATGTGTGGAGTTACTCGTAGAGACGGATTGAGGAATGAAGAGATACGTAGGAGAGTGGGGCAGCAGGAACATTTGTCAGCCAGAGTGGACAGAAGGGTGCTGAGCTGATATGGTCATGTTGAACAAATGGCAGATGAAAAGCTTACAAAGAGAATACGTGAGTCAGATACAAGGGGAGATAGAAGGGCAGGAAGACCCCCATTGAGATGGAGAGACTGTGTAAGAAAAACTTTGGATGATAGAGGAATGACTATAGATCAGGCAAAGGAAGTGGTAATAAACAGGAATGAATGGAGAATGCTTGTGAATAGTTGAGTGAACACGTGGTCATTTGGGGGAAGGGGTCGGGCGCAAGTTGGACTAGATAATAGTCCATCAGGCGCCTGGCCCGGGGAGACGATTAATACGAAGGGTGCGCCTGAAAGTGTGGTGGGCGAGCTTGTGGCTTCGGCTCCGCTGTATGTCTGCCTGCCGAGATCGGAACCTCTCCGGGTGGTCGGGGGCCGGGGGAGTGCTGGAGCAACCTTAGTGATCCTGGTCTCTGGGTCTTCTCCTGGATGACCTAGATGTGTGTGAATTTGTGTTTTTATCTGAGTTTTTTCGTTGTTTTATGTTGTTTTTGTGTTTTTCCTGTTCTTGCTCTGTCTTGAGTCATCCACCCCCAAGAAAAAAGGAAAAAAATATAATAAACAATAGAATCAAATAGAAAATACAAATGAAAATAGGAAAAAATGGGGATTGGGCCTGAGCTATTATAGATAGATAGATAGATAGCTAGGTTGCGTATGGGTAGATTATGAAAAATCTGGATTGTACAATAATTGACAGGGAATGTTGTATTGTATGTGACTCTTGAGGGGGTAGGATTTATTTGTTAGTGTATTTATGTATGTATATATTACTGTTTTAGTTTTCTCCCTAGACCTCCATCAAGCTAAATAGGTTATCCTCAAGATCACCTTTCGTGATAAATTTGTAAATTTTTCAGTAAATTACAGGCTTGCTAGAGCTCGTCAGGAAAACAATCGACACCTAAATCACACGAAAGTCTTGATAATAATAAATAAATGAGACGAAAGGTCTTAAAATCGACAAACTAACTGGGTGAACGTCTTATAATCTCAAAAATAATGGAGCTAAACATGAGGGAGAAGGGGGTCCAGAAAAAAGCAACTACCTCCCACATATAAAGTCTTGCGGAGTAGGTTGCGAATGATTGGGATGTTAGAGAATCGAGTGTAGAAGCGGGGATTGTATGAAGCTCAGAGGGATGAGATGATGGGTTATAAGTGAGTGGGTTGTGATAGGAAGGGTTGGGAATGATGCGGTTGTGGATATATGAGTGGTGAATGAGTGAGCTGTGAAGAAGTGAGATTAACATAAAGGGGTTGTAAATGAGTGAGTAACTAGAGTGAGTTGTAAATGAGTTAGCTGTAAATAAGTGGTTGTGAATGCATGCTGGTTTGTGAATGAATGAGATGTGACTGACTGGTTTGTGAATGAGTGAGATATGAATGAAAGGTACGTGAATGAATGAGTTGTGAATGACTGGTTTGTGAATGAATGAGATGTGACTGACTGGTTTGTGAATGAGTGAGTTGTGACTGACTGGTTTGTGAACGAGTGAGTTATGATTACTGGTTTGTGAATTAGTGAGATATGAATGAAAGGTACGTGAATGAATGAGTTGTGATTGACTGGTTTATGAATGAGTGAGTTGTGAATTATTGTGTTGTGAATATGTAAGCTGTGAAAGACTGGTTTGTGAATATGTGAGCTGTGAAAGACTGGTTTGTGAATGTGTGAGCTGTGAATGACTGGTTTATGAATGAGTGAGCTGTGAATGACTGGTTTGTGAATGTGTGAGCTGTGAATGACTCGTTTGTGAATGACTGGTTTGTGAATGTGTGAGCTGTGAATGACTGGTTTGTGAATGTGTGAGCTGTGAAGGACTGGTTTGTGAATGAGTGAGCTGTGAATGGCTGGTTTGTGAATGAGTGAGCTGTGAATGGCTGGTTTGTGAATGAGTGAGCTGTGAATGGCTGGTTTGTGAATGAGTGAGCTGTGAATGACTGGTTTGTGAATGAGTGAGCTATGAGTTAATGTGTTGTGAATTGTGAATAATTGGCTATGAATGAGCGGGTTATAAAATAGTGTTCAGAGAATGAGTAGAATGTGACTGCATGTAATTTAATTGAGTTTGTATAAGTGTTTTGTAAATATATGTGTTATGTATGATTGCTGTATGATTGCAGGGGGCTGTGGAGGAATGGTGTGTAGAACATAGAGGGATTTGCAAAAGTTTCAGTTTCAAAAATGTTGGCTGCAAATAAATAAGTTGTGAACATTGTTTGTGATAAAACAGAATATGAATCAGTGTGTTGCAAATAAATTCTTTGTGGTAGAGCTGTTCAAGATTTGTTGTCTTTTTAATCCGTATGTTATGAACAAAAACATTAAGTCTAACGGCTATGCACGGGAGGTATGATTTATACGTGCAAGATTATCTTTAAAATATCTAGTTTACGGACATATTTGATTGAATGAAAAAGTTGTGTAAATAGCAGTGCAGAGAGATTTTTTAATGGTTGTGAAATGTGATGATTGGGTTGTTTTCCTGAGGATTATTTGTGAATTGACTAGGTGGAAAATGAGCTTAAGGGATTACGAAATAGTCCTTTGATGTATGCATGCATTTATATATATATATGCAATACTCTGGTTGCTTGGAAAACGCAGCCTTATACACGTATATTGGTATACAACTGACGATTGCAAACTTTGTGGGATCTTATCTTTGAACCTAAACCAGTTCCTCAATTTATTATTATTTGGAGAAAAAAAAACTATCATAGGTGAAATTTGGGGGTAAAATTATTTTATGAGTCGGGAGAGTTCGTTTCGGACGTTGAAGCATTTATTTCCTAAGAAAGGAAGGTTCAAAGATAAGATCCCACACATTTTGCAATCGTCAGTTGTATGCCAATATACGTGTAGAGATGTAAGTCTCGGCACGTCGGCAAAACAACTTGGCAGCTCCGGGCTCGTATCAGTGTTTGGTCGTTCCTTCAGAACAGGCCAAATGTTTAAAAAAACATATAATTTTCGGCCATTAGAGATCACTCACATGCTCACGACCAACCAATGAGTGATTCGGAATTCAAAATTATCGCCACTTTCCCTACAAACATGGAGTTGTGTATAGCGGAAGCTCTCCACACTAAAGTTGTCCAACCCAGTATAGGTACTCACGAGTCTGCATAAGATCTACTATATTTCTAAACTGGTGAGTCTTTCCCGTAGGTTTTATAGTTATTTCCTGTTTCCCCTTATGATTTGCTTTGTTCTCTCTTTCACATTTATAGTACGCAGGCTTTATATATATTGTTAGGTATTTGTTCCTTTATATATACTCTCACTACATGTACTCAACTCAATTGTTGTAAGAATTTTAAAAGAATTGGATTTTTTAGTTAGTCTATCTCCATTAGATTTTTAATTTCTTTTCGTCGATCTCATACATGTATGTATTATTTATCAACCTTGTGCACTCCGCGTGTTATTATTTTGATAATCTTCAAGGACACTACATCCGCCTTATTAGAAACAATTTATTAGGGAAAATAGGCACCAACAGATTCACCATATTTTTCTCCATATAGTCCGCATGGAAGATTTTCGTTATCGACAAATTGAAAACATGCCCTTTTCACAGAAAAATACACCAAAAATCTGTCAAAGATGTCAAATAGCGGGGTGTGGGGGCGGCAGCCTCCACCCATAATACTAGGATAGGTTAGGTAAGGTTGTTAGGTTAGGCTAATGTCGTTTCAAAGGGGTATAGGCTAGTAAACACTAGGATAGCTTATACCCGGTCAGAGGTAAGAAGAAGAAGAAGAGTCCTGCTGTAGTCTCCTTGAATGCTACCATTATTTTTTTCCTAAAAATTTGTTTTGGATTTAATAAACCTAGTAATATTACCTATCGAGTATAATGTTTTTTACGTAATTTGTATTATATAATTTAATTAGCTTAGCCATAGACTACAGTAGATCTGGACTGGACACGAAAATGGAACTTTGCAGTAAGGGACCCAAAATCAGAGAACGATCCCCCAAGTTCGAACCTCGAATCCGCGAAAATGTGATATTTTCGCGGTTTCGAGGCTCGAACTTGGGGGTTCGTTTTCCGATTTTGGGTCCCTTACTGCAAACTTCCATTTTCGTGTCCAGTCCAGATCTACTGTAGTTTATGGCTTAACATAAGTTTTTCGCTTTGATATAGACCTGAAGATGAGAATAGATTTTTCGAAACGTCATCAAAATGAGTTGTTCTACATTCCTCTCTACGTTGGTTTACTATTCATTATATACATTATATATAATATATATATATATAATATATATATATATATAGTATAAGAGAGAGAGAGAACGAGAGAGAGAGGTAATGGGGGGGATTAGTCCATAATACCCAAATACATTTAAAAATCATAATGCATATGCAATATTATACTCACTGATCGATTGGCAGGTTCGTAAATGTAACGCACGCACATACAGATATATATTTACATAGATTTACATA
The DNA here is from genome assembly GCA_032716605.1 of Paralithodes platypus. Classification (NCBI taxonomy): domain Eukaryota; kingdom Metazoa; phylum Arthropoda; class Malacostraca; order Decapoda; family Lithodidae; genus Paralithodes; species Paralithodes platypus. The sequence continues at coordinate 21,555,700 of CM064575.1, read as the reverse complement.
TATATGCTGGCTACACAGATCTTACGATCCCTGCGAGGTAGCCAGGACTTAATCCTAGTAGAGATAACTAAGAGTAAGTGGAAGGAAAGGATAGCAAGGATGAAGGCTCTCTCCCTACTCTCCGCACCCTCCGGCAATTTGCCGTACATGAACACAGAAGTGAATAACCTTGCAAGGCTTGGAAATCGCCTGAAGGAATTTATAGTATAGACTTGTCAGCCTTGATCAGAAACCCGCGTAGGGGAGCAAGCCTTATGCAAATCCTAATTACTACTCACCTAAGGGTGAAGCAGGTTGGTGGATAGACTAGCCACCCACTTCTGTTGAAAACTTAGTGCTTAACCCGGACAGTACCAGAAACGTCCTTTTCATCATACTCTAGCAACTATTAGACGTTTTTATTCAGCTTAAAGAGGACCTCTAGCAATTTATAAGGCTTCAGACTATCTCGGCCAACCCTTTTAACTACCACAGATCCTTCCTAAGCTGCAAACTATCATCTAACTCTAGTAAGAACAAAATATAACACGTTACTGGTACTCAAAGGGTTAACATATACATAAGAGGGCCTCAGAGTCAAACAGACCCTAAGTTGAGTGGTCAATCCTGTAAGTCCTTGAATAAACTGGCACGGGTTATCCTTCTCAAAGAGGATAGGTCCACTTGAGGGCGTTTTGAGTATGGCTACACTCGTAAACGGGAGTGAGGATAAATAGACAGATAATTGGTGAGTGAATCGATAACAAATATTTATCGTTTTTTTAAATGTGTTTGTTGACTGGGCAGTGCAACAGAGTATTATTAATAGCTTTAAGAATTTAAAATGTTTCGTTGGTAGTTAAAGGTGAATGATGGGTGATGCTGATTGTAAGTTTGAAGTGTGTTATTGGATATATTGGGTGGAAATGAACTGAGGGGATTGAGAACTATTGCTTTGAAGTATGCAAAACACAGAGAGAGCGAGAGAGAGCGCGAGAGAGAGAGAGGAGAGAGAGGATCGAAGCCAAGCAGCTGTTCTCTCAAGTACACGACACAGGATAGGCAAGGCAAATTAACCGTGTTTTTTTGTTTTTTTTTCTTATTTGGGGTTTGATTGCTTACATAGATCTGCGGTATATTGAGCCCTTGCTAATAATTCCCCACTTACCTTTTGCACTACATTTAATGAATATGATTAGGCCTGGATAATGCTATACTGATCAAATTCAATACTATGTAATGCTTAGTTTGATTAAAATGTCCATTTATATTGTATTATGTATTTCACTAATTATTACTTGCGCAACTTGACACCTTAGTATATAATATTAAAACAGAAAAGAGAGACTGGCTTCTGAAGATTATGTAAACGTTGAAATTTGTCTGTTTCATTGTACGTGTATGTGTTCGCTTTGCTTGTAAGCATGTCTGTATGCAGGTTTTTTCAATATATTATGAACGGATGTAAAAGAAATTTCGTCAATACTTTCACTTGGTAACCGAATAGAAACTAATTATTTTTGGTTCACATCTGATAAACACCCTTCCCACAGCTTCTCAGTAAATTAAGCCACCAATGAGACCATGAAATGATCTTGCCGATCAATACGATACTCATTACGAGACCTACTACTTACCTAAAGACTTCACACCAAAAACAATGTGCTGCATGGGTGACGCTTATTGGGGTTTAAATAACTATTTAAATAAAATATGTTTTTTTCTTTAAAATGTACGAACATTGAAATGAAAGACTTTACACAAACAAAATGGTGATGATCGTATGACCTCAAATTGGCGCTTACACAATTAACCTTTAACCCATGGAGTGCGAAGGTCCTCTAGGAAGCCATGGTTAACCCTCAATTCGCGGTGATGTGACGGACGCCATATTGAGGCTATTATGAGCGATGAGAGATAGACTGGGTGCTGCAGGAATGATAGGCGGGCTTGATCCTCTCACCACGGTCCCGTAGCGTATACTGAAGCCCACCACAACCTCTCTGACACCTCACACGATCGTTGCAAGATAACCCGATGTTGTACACAGATGATGCAGGTGTTATTGGAAAGCTCTACCATCGCTCTTTCATGGATATATAATTGTATCATGCTCCGGCTCTTGCTTTTACTTGACCTTTTATTTTGCACATGTTCTAGCTGTTAATGGGTTAATGGCAAAAATGTCTTTATCTCTAAAATATATGAACGCACTCAAAGAGAATTTGGTGACAACATTCGGTGCCATAAGGTGGTGTCACACGAGCGCTTTTTCCGGCAATATTTGATGAGCAAGTTTTTTTCCCATACTTTTTTAGGCTCTTTCACATTGGAATCGGAAATTACACGAAGGCAGAATATGCTAGGTGGCTGATTACTGATATAACTTTAATTTTGAAGATACCAGGATACAATTGCCCGTAAAAATTGACGGGAAAATCGCTCGTGTGACACCGCCTTCAATCCTTAACATATAAGAATGCAATTAAAGATAATTTGGTGATTGCCTTCATTGAGCCACATGATATTATTTGTCAGCTCGACTACATAGCCTAATTCAACAGGCATTCAACCGCCTTCCTTAGTCAATCATTCAGCCTAATTCAACTGTCTCGGACCTATTGGATCACCTCAGAGAAATTCAATTAGTCAACTGTTCAGCTCAATTCAGCAAGCATTCAACTGTTTGGCCATATCTGACCGCTATTCCCAATTCAACTCTTCAACCCAGTTATATGACTCGACTCATTCCTACCGATCAGAACAATTCAACCAATCAACCCAATCGACCACTTAACACAGTTATATCACTAATATTAATTCAACCACTCAACCCAATCAACTACTCAACCCAATTATATCATTAATTATAATTTAACCACTCAACCCAAATCGACCACTCAACCCAAATCGACCACTCAACCTAAATCGACCAATCGGCCCAAATCAACCAATCAGCCCAATTCGACTGCTTGAATAAACTTGATTCCTCATAATGCGCAAGATGCAATCCTAGAGAGAATATATTATTTAACAGAGAACAGTTCTACATTAAAATTATTGATCGATACATAGATTAATGAGAGAGAGAGAGAGAGAGAGAGAGAGAGAGAGAGAGAGAGAGAGAGAGAGAGAGAGAGAGAGAGAGAGAGAGAGTCAGAGTCAGAGTCGGGTTATTTCCTGTTACCCTTTCATCGAACGTTTCAGTTTGATCGGATTGATTCCTTTGACATTTATGTAATGCCAAGATAAGGTGTAATATTGTGGGCGTAGTAACGAGTAAAATAATATAACTAAGGAAAACAGATAGTGGATGAAGTAAGAAGTAAAGTTATCTCAAGAGAGGAAATCATGTCTGAAATTGAGGACCGAATTTCATTGCAGCTGAGGTCATAGCAATTTTATACAACTTCTCTGTGAAACTCCTATCTTTCAGAGTTTTATTTAAAGATGTATAAGCATTCAGCCACTTAAACGCATTTTTCATACACATGCAAACACTTCCCAAAATGCTACGTAATTATTGTATCTGATCAAAAGTGTGTTCGCGTGTATCCGCCTTTAACACTATTGTGAGTATCCCTTCAGTTTATGGGCAGCTGGTCAGTTTGACAATAATGTTAGTGTATGTAAAACTGGACATATTGAGAGATATATGTTATTGGGCTCCCGTTACAGTGGTAGTGGTAAAAAGTGTTGAATGGGCCGAGTAAACTAATGGGTAATTGTCCTGGAGCCTTTGATGGGGGTGGTTCAGTGTATTTACTCTTGCTTTCGGACTCTCTTGCTCTTGCTATCTCTTTTCTCTCTCTCTCTCTCTCTCTCTCTCTCTCTCTCTCTCTCTCTCTCTCTCTCTCTCTCTCTCTCTCTCTCTCTCTCTCTCTCTCTCTCTCTCTCTCTCTCTCTCACACACAAGATAGCACAACACAAGAGAGTACATAATGAACATAATGCAGTGAAGCCCAACACGAAACAGAACATCTCAACATAACATAACACATTACAGAACAACACTATGCAACTCAACACAACACATGCGACACAGCACAGCTCAGTATAACACAGCACAATACAATAACACAAAATAAAACACAACACAACACAACGCAATGCAAAACAAGTAATCTCAATAAACCACACATTTACAAGTCAACAAATAAAACGTAAGAGACCACCAAACCACATTGCAATACCACGCAATCAATAACAGCTCCAGTACTACTCAATTCAACCCAAGAGACCCTTAACCACTTTTCTTATCATTCCCCATCACAGACGCCCCCCCCCCCTCCCCCGCCCCCCCTTAATATTATATGAAATCAATAACCACAATCCAACACAACACAGAACAGATCATTTCACCCTAACAACTCTTCTAACCATTCCCTATCAAAGCCCCCTCAATGCATTACAACAGATCACAAACACAATGCAATAGAATACAACATAACATACCACACCGCACATAAATGGCCCCTCATATCAATCCTTACCATAAACCCTCTTAACATTTCAATAAATCACAAAACTACACAATGCAACCCACTTTAATAAGCTATTTTATCATTCTTTAGCATATATCCCCCTTAGCATTATAGCAAATCATAAATACAATCATAATACAACTTAACAAAACACAGCTTATCTCCCCATTAATTACCCCTCTAGACATTCCTTATCACAGACCGCCTTTTCATTAAAACAGACCACAATACATCCCAACACGAGACAACCCAATATAGTAGTTCCTATCATACCACCCCTTTATCAACAACAGATCAAAACCTAACTTAGCGCAACATAACACAATATAACACACCACAGCCCACTCGAACCATACTTTGTTATTGATCTCCCTTTGCATTACAACAAATCACAGACACATCACCACAGAACCGTACGTTAATAGCCCCTCTTACCTAAAATGGTGGCATCAAGGTCCCACTGTGTGTAATAGGGGCCCTCACACAAACAACTCTTGGGGGGGACATCAGGCAAAATCACTGCTGATTACCAACGCTCATCGCCCCCACTGATCACCATCCCCACTGATCACCACCAATCAGTGTCTCCATTCATTGACGGTAACCATTATCATAGGCTGTTTTGATCACCACTATACAGAACATAGCTTATTGGTTGTATTCATTAGTTATTTAACATCATTCATAATTTACCTTTCTTGCCAGTAATCATCATGCATAGGGACTACATGTACTGATTTATCTAATCACCATTTTTCATGAGATAAAACTGAAATATCAAAATACTTAAATGATAATGTATGACAGGTTGGGCGAGAGGTATCCTGACCAGGATTCGAACCCAATCACTCCAGGTATGTTTGGGAGAGTCGGGCACCGTAGCCACTCGCGGCCATGAACGGATATTATAAGGAAAACAACCATAGTTCTTATTTTAAAGAAACTGGTTATAGTCTCGTGGAAGACTATGCCTTCGAACACGTGGTGAGTTTTATTTTTAGACTTCAGCTATGACTATTTACCCCCCCCCCCCGCCAACTCGCTAAGATATACGATTTTAGTCCTGGTACTATTATCATCAAAATATTTGTTTTATTTCAAGTTGTTTCAATGAGGATCGTCACCCTCGTCAGTTGAACAATGTAGGAGAAGTGTTCGGAACAAGCTTAAATTATATTTTTTCTTTTTCTTTTTAACCGTAATTTATTTTGCTATGTGTATGAAGGAGACAAAAGACAAAACTGCCTGTAACAAGTGCCCCCCACAAACTTGAAGGAGTAATAGAGAGCCAAATACAAGGTACATTTCCTCTCATTATATTAAGAGTGTTTAACTTGAACATTACTCTGCTGAATACAATGACGAATTTATACTTTATTAACACTATTATTACATAATTGTGTGCCATTGTTGTAATTCCCTTTTAGGGGTAAGGCTTTAAATTAGCTAAGTTGGTTTGATTCACAGACGGCCTCCCTATGCTCAATTAACTTATCTAATATCATCCAAAAGGAGATGTAAATAATGTTATCGTACTGGATGGATTAATAATTATCATTCAAAAACTGTATTCGTTATTTTTTTCGATCATCACCTCAAATCATATATCATAGAACCTCATCATCACGGTAAAATCACCACAATATGTAACATATCTCACCATCTTTAATCTTCATTCTTAAGATTAAATCATTACCACCCGATAGTCCCATTCACATATTCTATTCACTACCACCAAAAAACCTTAACCCTGTCAATCAGATGACACCAATGTGTACTATATATTAGCTACTTTTAGCCGGTTTCATTAAATCTTAAATGAGTCTGTCTGAGCTAATGGGCTAATAAATTGTTTAACCCTTTGATTGTAGAGGTATTTTAAAAACTATCTGTCAAAAGTATTTATGTATGTATATACTCGGGCACATACCCCATTGCTGGGGATGACCAACACGAGACAGAACCCGAACGAAAACTACATTTAAAGTTCCTATTCTCAGGGTCAGTGACCACTTTCGCGTTCTCTCGCCCGTTTCTCCGTCTTGTCGAGTAGGAAAATTATTCAAGGAGAGGAGAGTTCCTAGCCTCCTGACTCCAGAAGGAAAAGTAGGACAGTGAAAGAGACATACATAACCAGCTAAGGTTGGATAGAGGATGCCAAACCTCACTCTGGATAGGACCAGCCCTTACCCAAACATTAGTATTAATACTGTAAATAAATTGTAATTGGAATAGAGGAGTTAATGCAATGGATACAGATATTTACCAAATATATTCCCTTTCTCAGAAACAAATCGCACGAGGTGATATTACAATAACTCGGTCTATATGTACACAAGAGATGCCTATATGGCTTAGAGATAGTGCTTCATAAATGTTAATTTTGTTATCAACAACAAAATTGTATAATTTTCCTTCTTTGCCCCACCTCTCCCGATCAGGGGGAAATAAACTTAAGTTAGGATTACAGAGTAAAAAATCTAAACATTACAAATTGAGGATAACCGGAATAGGCCCTCAAAATTATTAGTTGAATGTACCAGTGTTCACCCAATTAATAGCAGATGAAAATAGCTAAAGTACAGCGTAGGAAGAAGAGATAAAAACAATTGAGGTGAATGCATGCCTAGATATACATTTGTAATGCTAGTTTTGACTTTTCTATTACATTTCCTTCATACACGTTCAGCTACAAAAGAACATACTTCTAACTACCGGAGGGATTAGAGGATCTGGAAGGAGCTATTTACTTTACTGTCCTCTTCTTTCACTCATTTAGTATTCGGATGTTCATCATGCCAATAGCTTCTAAGGCAAGATCCCCAAGTTAAGATCAACTGGCCCGTGTAACAATGTAACTCCATGTTACTTTTTACCACCGCAATCACGACCATTCTTCATCACTAAGTCCTGTAGCCAATCACCCCTTCTCATCACCACTATCACTACCATCATTAACTACTAGCATCCTATTTTAACACTAACATCACGACCATTACTCACCGTTATTAACCCATACAGTACCAGGGACGTCCTTTTTATGCTATTCTGGCCATTATTAGACGATTTTATTAAGCTTAAGATAAACCTATAGCAATAATAATGCTTCAAACTATCTCAACCAACCCTTTAAGCTACTGCAGATCTTTCCTAAGCTGCCTAATATCGTCTAAATATAGCTAGAATAAAATATAACACGTCGCTGGTACTCAAAGGGTTAATAACTATCACCACTATCACGACCATTTATCACCAGTGTTAACATCACTCCAACACCAGTCACCATCTGTCAGCACCAAAATTACGGCTAGTAGTGTTCATTGTCAACTATCACCACAATCATCACTACTGTCACCACCTTGCAATACCAATATCACGACTATGCTTAAGGGGGATCACCGTTTTTTTGTTTTTTATCTTTTTCTCCCTTTCTCTGGCTTGTATCTATTCGGCCCCATTCAGCCAACTGTGTAAAGACGTTTATCCCCATCTAGGTGTCGATTTCTTCCTGACGAGCGATAGCGAGCCAGCATTGTATGGAAAAATCCGGCTTCCCCAGAGACATTTTTTCTATCGAAAAATGTACAAATTTATCTTGCTGTCCAAACAAAAATATATATATATGCTGGCTCGCTACCGCTCGCCAGGAAGGCTGAATGGGGCCGAATGTATACAAGGCAAAGAGAGAGGGAGAAACAGAGAAAAAAAGCGAGGTGGGCTCCCTTAAGCACATTTACAACAGTTCGTCACCACTATCATCATCTTTCAATAACACTATCACCAACTATCATGACCATTCTTCATCACTATCAGCAACTATCCCGGCCATTATTCGTAACTATCAACTACTATCACCAGGTTTACACCTACTGTTCACCGATATCACCAACTATCACCACCACTATCACCAACTATCACCACTATCACGGCCATTATTCACCACTATCACCAACTATCATCACAATAACGACTATTATTCACCACTATCACCAACTATCATCACAATAACGACTATTATTCACCACTATCACCAACTATCATCACAATCACGACTATTATTCACCACTGTCACCAACTATCATCACAATAACGACTATTATTCACCACTATCACCAACTATCACGACCACTATCACCAACTATCATCACAATAACGACCATTATTCACCACTATCACCAACTATCACCTCTATCACGACCATTATTCACCACTATCACCAACTATCATCACAATAACGACTATTATTCACCACTATCACCAACTATCATCACAATAACGACTATTATTCACCACTATCACCAACTATCATCACAATCACGACTATTATTCACCACTATCACCAACTATCACCACTATCACGGCCATTATTCACCACTATCACCAGCTATCATCACAATAACGACTATTATTCACCACTATCACCAACTATCATCACAATCACGACTATTATTCACCACTATCATCTATCACAGCTATCATCACAATACGACTATCACCACTATCACCACTATCATCACTATCACGACTATTATTCACCACTATCACCAGCTATCATCACAATAACGACTATTATTCACCACTATCACCAACTATCATCACAATCACGACTATTATTCACCACTATCATCACTATCACGACTATTATTCACCACTATCATCACTATCACCACTATTATTCACCACTATTACCCCTATCACGACCATTATTCACCACTATCACCAACTATCACGCATGCTCGCTAACATACATATATACAAACACATGCACACATACACTCGTTGGCTCGATGCACAAATCATACACATACAGAAACACGGTCAATAGCCCAGAGAGAGAGAGAGAGAGAGAGAGAGTGAGAGAGAGTTAACGAGGCGTACCGGGCTGCTGACAAAAAATGTAGCCTGTTTTTAGTGAAATATTTGGTGTTATTGAATGTTTGTGGTGTATGGAGTAATACCCATATGTGTCCAGTCAACGGGGGGGGGGGGGGGGGAGAGAGTCTGTGTGGCTGTGTGTGTGTGTGTGTGTGTGTGTGTGTGTGTGTGTGTGATGCCTGTTTGCCGTCAATGTGTGCATGTTGGTGTATGTGCGTATAGTATGTGCGTGTGTCTATATCTGTGTTGTGTGTGTATGAGTGTGAGAGAGAGAACGTGTTTGTGTGTTTATACTGTTTACCTTCTGTCTGATGATGGTATATGTGTATGTTTGTAAGTGTGTCTGTGTGTGCGTGTGTATGTGTTCAAAGTGGGTGGAATATACTGGCAACTGCTGTATTAGTCGAACTGAATTTATTGAAGCATATCAAATACTTGTTTCCCACTACTTTATGTAATTTGTCTTACATCAGAATAAACGTCAGTTTATGCTTACTGGATGCATTAATGAATGTTATTGTTTCTCACGAAATTAGTCAAACAATATTGAAAATTATTTAAGATATATCTAATTGAAGTGTACACGTATTTTAGCGTTATTCAAAATAGAGTATGTACACTTGTACAGTATGTATGTATGTATGTAAATACTCTTTTCTCTCCTTTGGGCTCCTCCGACCATAAACTTATCTCTGTCGCCTGTCTTATCTCTCCGGTACGGCCACTCGATCCTCCCAGCCGGCGGCGCTTGTGGCACTTTTTCGCTGCCGACTGAGAGTCTCTTCAGCAGTACTTCTTTCATTTCCCATAGATTTACTTCTGCTTCCGTGACCGGAAACCCTCGGAGAGCGCTGAACGTATTACCGAGGTGACCCTCTCGGGCATGGATGCATACATTCCATTTTCTTTCTCTCAGTCTAATGCAAATAAAATCATGGTTTACTCACGCTTGTTCTACTGCTGTCTTCGTTTGAGTTCCTTCTATGTTTAGCTCCACAATTAATATTATTGATGGACTTATTCCATTTAAGAAAATATAATAATCGCCTCACCATAGTCTCCTGTCTAGTATTTTACGTCCCAGTAGTTCTAAGTTTACTTCCTAAAACTGATGGAAAACATTGAATAATTTACTGTGCTCTGTATTTCGGCCACATTTTCACCTTTCACTCCGGATCACTCACTGTTATGACACCCAACACCTCATTACCGTAAAAACGAGACGGGGAACATTGACTAGCGAAACACAGTAACTCGATCTTTGGAGCTCAACCTACTGTAGCTTTTAAATTTTTTAGTCAGTGTTTACCAAAAATATTCCTCTCATATTGCTCACGTATTATTGACACGATTGTACACTCTAGGACATATATCGTGTCATTCAATTTTCGAAGTGATCCCAAACTGAATATTGTTTTCATTATTTCTTTACTTAACCCCTTCTGTACCGGCAATGTCTATTAAATGTTGTGCTCTGGCTACTTTTAGACAATTTCATTCAGCTTAATAAGGACTTCCAGCAATGAACAAGCTTCAAACTTTCTCACTTGACCATTCTTACTACCACAGATCCTTTTTAAACTGCACAAAATCATCGATATATAGCTAGAAAAATAATAAAAGACGTCGCCGGTACAAAAGGGGTTAATAATAATTCCCTGTATTGGGGCAGGATTTATGTGTGTAGTGTATACATCCATGAGGACTAAAAGTAACGCACCCATTTGAATCTGCATGGAACCCAAACTAGTCAATAGAATGTTTTAGTATAAGACGATTGATTGGTTCAGAACTGGACTTCAAAGCCTTAACAATTATAATGGGTGTCACCCTTTTAATGGTCACGATTGTCTGTATACTCTAGGTAATTTATTCCGCCCACAAACCTTCGAAGCTAATAGCCATAATTCTAAAATTAACTTAACCCTTTCGCTGCGGGTGACGTTCTGGAACGTCCTGGCAAGTTACAGCAATTTCCAGGCTTTAAATGCCTGTAAAAACCGTAAAAATCGAGTGTCAGTGGGTGGGAGCGTGAGGGGCCCACCTCCGTCCCTCAGAGCAGCGAGCGGCTCACTGAGGTAGACTGTCTCTCGCGTGGGTCTCTCTCTCTCTCTCACAACAATGTAGCCAAGCGAGCGAGTGCTACCAAATAGCGGGTTTCCCGTGTTTCACTGGCACCGCTGCGGGTGAACGAGACCAAGTACGGGGTCCGTTCTGGTCTCATTTTGAAGCTATTTTAGCCTAGTTTTTGACAGCATACAGTTCATTTAATGCAGATGCTTGATTTATCATTCAGGAGTGCCTGAATATGCCCTAAATAGCCCAAACATAGCCGCAGCCAATGGGTTAAGTGGTTTCCTAAACTTTCATAAACGAAACAAGCAGGAACAAATAGCGATTTTTCTTTAATGTAATGGTATTTAGTCCTTTATCACAAATTAATATTGAGGTTAGTTCCCTTCGTTCGATATAGTGTTGGTAGTACCTTCCCACATGTTTAAAAACCGGGTGTAAGTCAGACTGAAGCGAATCTTCCAAAGCTCCAATAAATTTTTCCCTTTGTATTTGCTTTTTAGAGGTTTGACTATAAGCTGGTCGATGGCTCATGGCCCGAATTAGTGCCTTAAATTGAACAGTAATGGCCAAGTAAATACAAGTGATTACACAAACACTTGCATACGATTACATGGATTCGACTATACGGGAATGATTCAAAATATTGCACCAGCGTGTCAAATTTGTTCAATAAAAAACGAAGCGCCTTTCACTGCAAGCGATTTTACCATATTGTACCAGATTGCAGTATATTTCTACTAATTTCGAACACTATTGCGTAAGAAAGCGGACACACGTTGCCCGGAATTTTGTTATTTTCTTTTTCTTCTATGTTCCAACTCTACTATGGATTTCAAAGGCCGTGTTACATCGTTTTCCGGGAATAACTTATTAACAAACAATTGGATCAGTATGATATTTTGCAAGAGTTTGTTTCACACCGTCCCCTAATTTTCGTCAATATAGTGCATAACCAAAAGTTGAGAATTAAGCCACCATCCCTGTGCCATGAGGTTAAAGTCACACATGAATGACTGAGAAACGAACAAGGCTGCCGTGGCGTACCTGTGGAAACCACCAAACCTTTATTGCTCCTCCATCAAACACGGTAGTTATCAGCCACCATTCAACCCTACTATGGCCTTTACATTCAAGTTATCTGTCAATATCAAATAAATATACACAAAAATACTTATGTTTTGAATGTTTTTAATTGATATTGACATAACTTAAATGTAAAAGTGATAGTAGGGTTGAGTGGTGGGTGATAACTGCATTTGAAAATGAAGTGCCAATAGTATTAGGCTATAAACTAGGGTAACTTGGCTGGGGGAGTAGGACACTCGAGAAATATACGCGAAATATGTTTTATTTGTACAAACAGAAAATAAGTCCATCCATCTATCTGTTACCAGACGCCATGATCCCGAAAGAGGTCGCCACGAAGAAATCGTACCCATGCACTTCTGTCCCCTGTTAGCTGACGCCCATCCTCCCAACCAACACCGCGTTCACTCATATACCTCTCAACTCCATCTTTCCAACTCACTCTCAGTCTACATCTCCATCTGTTCTTCCATCTCATCCTCGTACACTCTCTTAGCCATTCTCTCGTTTCCCATACGTTCCACATGGCCGAACCATCTCAAAGTATTCCTTTTCACACTTTCCAGCACATCCACATCCACACCATACAGCTCTCTTACTTCCTCATATGTCTGTCTATCCCTTTATGTATATCAACATGCACTTCTCAAGTAACTCATTTCCATACCCCTCTCACTCATCAGCACTGTATCGTCAGCAAACAACAACAACAACAACAACTTACACCCATTTCCTTCCCTTATCAAGTTTTGTTTATGTGTATGGAGTAGACAAAAGGCAGGCTATATGTAACGAGTGTCTCAACCAAAAGAGTGAGAGGGCCAAATTCAAATGCCTGAACACACGAAGTTTACAGCAGTCTAAGTCATAGGATGAAGGAAAGATTGATTGAGAGAGAGAGAGTTCCAGAGTATCATCATCGCATTAAAAATCTTGTCACAATAAGCGACGCAAAATTCTTAAATCACATCCAATATATATACGCAATCAAATGGATTATTATTATTATAAATATATATATATTTTTTTTGTGAATCTGTGCCTCAAGTGAAGAAAGGCAAATTGCATATTATATAAAATGCTAGCAATTCCAACCATTGAGTAATGGTATCAAATGTGTTACCCTTGGAAGGTTAGTGAACAACAAACACCCGAAGACGTCTAACCTACTATTCACAAACAAGATCTTCTCTGTGTGACACGTTGACTAGGGAGACTTAAAGCACTCGAGCTGTACTAGTTAGAGAGGCGTCTTAACAAATTTATAAGTATCTACATTCATAAAATACTCAATCGAAGCGAATTGAAGAATGATTCGACAATTGTGAGTACAAAGGAAAACAAGTAACAACAAATTTATTGCAATTTGTCCGAGGTTGTTTGTAGCTCGCTTACCTAGCCTATGTGAAAGAAGTAAAGGATAGCACAGTATGAGGAAGCTGTGTTATAACACACTTACTCGGAGGTTATGAACGAGATATTAATCTAGTTATTTTATTAAAGTTTGCACATGATAACATTTGATTACATTACTTGGTATTCCATTACATTCGTTACCACTCGATCGAAATAATATAATGCCTGATCAAATGTGGGTGGAGAGACTTTTCATTGATCTTCCAACTATACCCTTTACTGTAATTTGAATTACCAATCTTGAAGTATTTTTCCAGTGAGATCAAGAAGAAACTTGGCAGGTTCTGTGGACTGGTCAACTTCTGTAACAAAGCCTTGATCGGAGTAGTGGCCCAATGCATGAACTCAATATAATTTCAGATTCCAACACTTTTATAAGCGCTGCCAAGATGTGTGCATGATTAGATAATATAGCAAAATGCTCGACATATTCCTCAAGAATGTCTGACCAGACAAAATATGCCCCACTACAACATCAGGTCATTGAGTAACAACATTTCATATTAGCTTGCCCTTATAAAGGCAAATGCTATATGTATAGTCTATACGATCTGTCGACCATGGACAATCAATCTCCTGATCCCCTTTTCCTTGTCTTCCACCGGGAAGGAGTGTGAGAGGCAGATGGTACTTAACTAATACCAGGTGTGTGTGTGTGTGTGTATGTGTGTGTGTGTGTGTGTGTGTGTGCTCATAAATTAAATTAGTCATTGGTTGTAGAGTCTTCAGAGAGGATGATTGGACACATTTATCCATTAATCTTCGGTTGGCCTAGCTACAAAACTTGATGATATTAGATACCTGAACCTTGATGAAACTTGTATATTGAGAGTGTCAGATCAGACGCAACGAAACTTTTTGTTTTACTGGAAAAGCCCTTTTGCCTCCAAAAGTAGCACTAGCTCCTCGCTCACTATAGTCGTGCGGTCACCTTCGTTTAAGTAGCATTTAGTTCTTTCTACCTTTGAGGATTTTAAGCATATACTTTTATAGATAAAATTTATTAACAAAAATAACCCTGACGTGCATAATACTTCAGCTAACCATAATACCTATGCATTTTTTTTTTTTTTTTTAAAGAGACAATGAACGGAGGAAGGAAAAACACAGATCAAACAAAAAAGGTCCATGTGCCTAAAGGCATCCTCCATTCATAATATGTTTGTAACAAGTGGATTTAAACTGTTGTAGATTGTAAGTTTGTGGAAAGCAACTCGAGGGAAGTGAATTCCAAAGAGTAGTAGTTCTGGGGATAAATTAATTTTGATAAGCAGTAGTTCTGCGTTGTGGAGGAGAAAGTGTAAATTCATGGGCGCTCTCAGCTTCCCTAGTTCTACGGGGAAAGATGTGGAGAGGCGGCACAATTGAAGCAAGTTCCTCGGAACAATTGCTGTGAAAATATCTGTAGAATAATGCAAGGGATGCCACGTTTCTTCGTAAGGATAATGTAGGAAGGTCCTGTGTGATTGCAGGGTTATTGATTAATCTAATAGCTTTATTTTGAATTTTGTCCAACTGCCTCAATGCAACCACTCCACAGAGGTGAACAGTAATCCATCTGAGAACGCACATGACTTTTATATATTACGGCCAACTGCTCGTCAGTGAAGAATTCTCGAACTCTGTACAGGAGTCCCAGTTTTTTAGAGGCATTCTTAGTAATGCCTCTAACATAATGTGTCCAGCTCAGGTTAGTAGTTAATGTTACACCGAGAATGTCAATACTAGGGGAAGTGGGAATATTTACATCATTACAAAATATATGGGAGTCAGTGAGATTCTGTCGGTTAGAAAATTGAATGTACTTGGTTTTCTGTGCATTAAAGGAAACTAGATTCTTTTGTCCCCATTCATTAATTCTAGAAAGGTCCTGGTTCAGAGAAATTGCAGTTTTTATTTTTGAATTTATAAGATCGGGTTGGGTGAAAGAATTGGTTAATGTGAAGGAACTGTGGAGTGTTGAGTCATCTGTATCAAGCGCATCAGTGATGCCTTAGAATTTGTTTGTAGAGGCATGACATTCCCATATTGTATGCCTGTTATGACTCACGATTGTACTTCCTAATGTGAATAATGTCGTCTGGGGTGCATTAGTTTGCCAAATCTTGTTACAATAAATAAACAAATATAATTTTATTGTTGGTGATGCTCTAAAATAATGCTGTAAAATTTACTTATATCAAGTACTCAATCAAGTTATAAAAATTATCGTACTACTGTATATTTAGATAATTTTAGTCAGCTTAGGAAAAACCTATAGTTATCAAAAGAAACATGCTTCAAACTATTGTAATAAATATATTGATTATGAAATATCCCTTCTCATGCAAAGAGCAAAATGAGGTTACACAAATTTAGTGTTAAAATACTGTGATTCAAAGTGTAATCATTATTGTATGACCAAGCTGTTTACTGCAGGTCTTGAAATGTATACTATCACTCACTTCCTCTCTTCCAAAAACACATATTAAACATTCTTGTTATGAAATCCTGTCCTGAAAAAATGGGGGAGAAAAGCCAAGGAAGAGAAGGAATTTCAGAAGTTTGATATTGACAATGCAAACACCTTCAAATTTGGGATCAAAGATAAAATAAAAAGGAGGAGGGGTGAAACTTGGGGAGTCTTTTGTTTGGAGAGAGAGTGGAAGAATGATGGTAGAGAAGAAGAAGAAAAAGAAGGAAAGAAGAACAACAAAAAGAAGGAGAAGAAAGGGAAAGTAGGAATGATGTCGAAAAAGTAACACACAACTAAGTAAACTATAGCAACGATAGGAAAAGGAGCGGAATTTAGACATAGAATGTTAAGAAAGTGGAGAGAGAGAGAGAGAGAGACACAACAACAACAACAACAACATCAACATCAACATCAACATCACAACAACATCAACATCATCAACAACAACAACAACAACAACAACAACAACCACAACCAATACCAATACAAAGAGAAGTAACAGGACATAATGCCGTTACGACAGAAGTTTTTTTTCCGACATCGGGACTCTAATATTATTATGATCGTGGGATGGGTGTGGGAGCAGGGGGAGGACAAGGATTGTGAAGTAGATAATTGTTGGTCATGAGTGCAGGGGAGGGCCAAGCAAGTGTAGGGAAGGGGAGGAGAGTGGAGAGGGTAAATATGAAAGTCCTGGGAGTGTAGGGAGAGGTAATTGATGTATCCGGGAGTAGAGGTAGAGGCGGGTTTGGGCCTTGTGGTGATGGTAGCGTTGGAGAAGGAATAGGAATGGAACATAAGCTAGGGAAAAAGTAAGGTCAAGAGTCGACAAGAGTATTTTCCGCAAGTTTATTGGGGATTTAGTTTAGGGATAAGTAATCAGAGCAATGGAATAGAATATATATGAGTGCAGAAGATGGATAAAGGTATTGAATAGATAATGAAACAGGGATGGAGTGTAGGGATGGGGAAGGGGGTTGAGTAGAGGTGGGAAAGAAGAGGAAGCGTTGGGATGGGATAGGGGAGTCAGTCTCGTAACAAGATAATTCATGTTGTACGATAAGTGAAGGGGAACGAATGTAGAGGAAGGAAAGGGGTCAGCGCCTGGAATGGTAATGCATATGTAGAAAAGGAAAATCTAAATAAACATGTAAACACGGAGTGGGTAATATAACATGAAAGTAAGGGGTTGGGGGATAGAGTGAGCGCTATACATAGGGGCTTTATCAGTGGTAATTCGTGTGTAGGTGTAATATGATGGGTTGGGTTTGCATGGATTATTGGGATTACATAGGGAACTGTGAATATAATTAAATAATGAAGAAAATATAAACCGTTTTTGTATATTATCTATTACCATTGCATATTTATCACTTCCACGCTCTTGATTTTTCCTTTACGCTAGAAGTTTTCGGAAATATATTTTTCATCCCCGCATCTTCTTTGTTCGTCTGTCTGTCTCTTTGTGAGCAGAATTTCTCTAAAAACTAATGAACGGAATTCGATTACACTCTATAATCACTTTCCTATGATACTCGAATAAATACGATTAAGTTTTAGCTGACGTTAGATGATGCACCCACCTTCCATACACCCCAGCACTCTTCAAAGGTACAGTTCTAAAACATGAGAAACAAAATGTTTTGATCGATCTTCACGATTCTCGCTCTGACGCCTATATATTGGTTACCGTACCAAAGAACTTTACACAAAACAATAGTAATGATAGGAACACTCCAAATAGAGGCTTAGGGACTTAATTCGTTACGTGTTATTATCTCGAATATACAGTACATGAACTTAATTGAAAAAATATATATTTTGCATTAAGTGGATGCCAATGACTTCAAACGGTTCTTCAACCCAAATAGGCAGTAGCCCAATTTGTTCATGGCCAATTTGGGCTGAGGGGCCTCAGATCATTTTGGCCTTGAACAAATTGGGCTACGAGCAAAAACGGCCCATCATATTCAACCTTTCAGACATATACGAACCCAAAGCAGCCAAGGGCCATTATATTCCATCATATTTACCGGTCAGCCGATATTGTCCAGGGACAAAATCGGTTACGGTCCGACCTCAGATCAAAATGGCCTATCAGATTGAACCGCTCGGGAAAATTAAACTACTCAGCTCTTATCAACTGTTGACCAAAACGGCCGCAGACCAAGACGGTCACTCAGTCGATGCAAAACAGACTAATTATTCAACAGTTGGACTAGATCCATATCAACCTCGGACCAATATAATACAACTGTGGACCACTCAGCCTAATTCGACCAGGACCAGTTTGCTACAAGTCAACAATTTGGCACAATTTAACAGCTTTGAACAGTTTGGATGAGTTTAGTTAACGTGCTCTATTTATTAATTGCAGGTTCCCTTTTATTTCCGTATGTGCATGAAGGAGGCAAAAATAAAAGCTGCCTGTAAGAAGTACCCCCCCCCCCCACCCGCCACAAAATAAAATAAAAATATTGACAGGTTGATAGAGAACCAAAATCAATGTACACATTAAAGGTAACTTCTCTCTCTCTCTCTCTCTCTCTCTCTCTCTATCTCTCTCTCTCGCTCTCTCTCTCTCTCAAATACACACACACACAACACCATCTTCTCAAACTAATGGGAAATGTTTATAATCCTCCTCATGTTAAATCCGTTCTGGCCTGGGTATTTGGGATTAGAGCGGAAGTTTGGGGGCTACCGTATGAAGGGAGGGGGGGGGGGGGCGATAATGAGTGTTAGAAGGAGTAACAAGGAATAGTTTCTCGATGACCTTGCATTCTATTACCGGGGAGATTATTAGAAGAGCTACGAGGAGTTGCAAAATATAGTTAGTATTTCGAAGACCTTGTCGTCCGGGAGATACTCGATGTGGAAAGAGATAAATTGTGTATTGCCCTACACTCATTGCAGAGTGTACATCATACTATTTACTATCTGTTTTAATTGCTCTACTAAAGAACTAATTGCAACTTCTGAGAGAAGTTTGTTCAAGGTAGAAAATATCTTATATGTGAAAAAGTGTTCACTAATACTAGTGTTGAACCTTTTCAATTATAACTTCCAGTTATGGCTGTGTGTTGTACTCATTCTGACACCAAACAGTTTGCAATAATCCACATAGACAATCCCATTAAATATTCTAAAAACTTGATATACCCCAATAATTGCTGAGTATTTCTCCGTACTTTTATGCACTGCTTGGAAAACTTTTGGTCCTTGCTAATCAGAACACCCAAATATGTTTATAAGTTATTCATATCCAGAATCTTTCCCAGTAGCGAGTTGCTTGACTTGGGGTTTGCTCTGCCAATATGCAGCACCATCAACTATTCCAAGTTTAGTGGCATAGACCATGTCTCGAACCATTCACCCAGTCTGTTAAGATTAATCCTAAGTTGTTCAACTCTTTCAGAGTCCTTCACATTCACTCCAAGCTTAATGTCATCTGCAAATTTGGATTGCACATTCAACAAACCAATATCGAAGTCATTGACATTATGATATATGTGGTGGTGGTTGTGGTGGATAAAGATTAAATCATTAGAGATGTATACAGTTAGGGAGGGGAACTAGAGTTAGGGTGAAGGGAGGTAGATTTTTTTTTTTGTTTTTTTTTTTTTTTAAGAGAATTGAACGGAGGAAGGAAAAACACAGATAAAACAAAAAGGTCCATGTGCCTGAAGGCATCCTCCATTCATAAAAAATTTGTAACAACTGGATTTAAACTTTTGTAGATTGTAAGTTTGTGGAAAGCAACTCGAGGGAAGTGAATTCCAAAGAGTAGTAGTTCTAGGGATAAATTAATTTTGATAAACAGAAGTTCTGCATTGTGGAGGAGAAATAGTAAATTCATGGGCGCTCTCGGCTGCCCTAGTTCTACGGGGAAAGATGTGGAGAGACGGCACAATTGAAGCAAGTTCCTCGGAACAATTACTGTGAAAATATCTGTAGAATAATGCAAGGGATGCAAGTTTCTTCGTATGGATAATGTAGGAAGATCCTGTGTGATTGCAGGGTTATTGATTAATCTAATAGCTTTATTTTGAATTTTGTCCAACTGCCTTAATGCAACCACTCCACTCCCACTCCACAGAGGTGAACAGTAATCCATCTGAGAACGCACGTGACTTTTATATATTACGGCCAACTGCTCGTCAGTGCAGAATTCTCGAACTCTGTACAGGAGTCTCAGTTTTTTAGAGGCATTCTTAGCAATGCTTCTAACATAATGTGTCCAGCTCAAGTTAGTAGTTAATGTTACACCGAGAATGTCAATACTAGGGGAAGTGGGAATATTTACATCATTAAAAAATATATGGGAGTCAGTGAGATTCTGTCGGTTAGAAAATTGAATGTACTTGGTTTTCTGTGCATTAAAGGAAACTAGATTCTTTTGTCCCCATTCATTAATTCTAGAAAGGTCCTGGTTCAAAGAAATTGCAGTGTTTATTTTTGAAGTTGGGTGAAAGAATTGGTAAATGTGAAGGAACTGTGGAGTGTTGAGTCATCTGCGTAGGAATGTATTGGATTATGAGTGGTAGATATGAGATCATTGATATGAATGAGGAACAGAGTTGGGGCCAAAACTGATCCCTGGGGAACACCAGCATTTATTGAGTGAAATTGAGAATAAAGGTCATCTACCATTACACATATTTTTCTGTTATGAAGATAAGAAGAAATTAGTGGAACTAATGATGCAAGGCCGTAGTGTGACATCTTCGACAATAAGGATTGATGCCAGACTCTATCAAATACCTTTGATATATCCAGTGCTATTGTATGTGTTTCACCATGTTGGTCTGTAGCTTGGTTGATTTGATGCGTAAGAAGGCAAAGAATGTCTGCAGTTGATCGACATCGTCTAAAACCATATTGCCTATCACTGATTAATTTATTATTTTAAAGATGCTTAATTATGTGATTATTTAATATAATTTCAAAGACTTTACCAAGAGTGGAAGTTATAGCTATTGGTCTGTAGTTTGATGGATCTGAAGAGGCACCTTTTTTAGGAACTGGATGGATGTTTGCTTCTTTCCAGGGTACTGGGAAGCATGAGGTACGAGTACACAGACGGAATTTTTTTGCCAATACAGGAGCGAGCACCAAGGAGCAATTCTTAAGTACTATTGGAAGAATTTCATCTGGACCAGGAGCCTTATCTACTGAGAGATTCTGCAAAATAGTTTTGACATGTTTGGTTTGGATCTTAAGTGAGGGAATTTCAGGCGAATTAAAATTAAGTACAGGGACATCTTGATTTATTTCATCTAAGGTTGAGTTGGTGGAGAAAATATCCGCAAGAAGGTTATCTTTACCTCGTGGGTCACTTACAAGATTGCCAGTCGGATATTTTAATGGTGGAATGGATGAAGCAGTAGTGAAGTTGGATTTGAATGAGTTAAGAGTAGACCAAAATATTTTGTTATCATTTTATCATTTAGATTATTTAGAAGTTTATTTGCCTGCTTGTGGAGAAAGTTTGATTTAGTTAGGTTTAATACAGTTTTGGCATGATTTCTGATGTTTCTAAAGTAATTAAAGGCTTCATGTGTTTTTGATCTTGTGTATGCATTGTAGGCTATTGCTTTTTGTTCAGTTACTAGCACAATTATGGTCAAACCATTTAGGTGAATTAGATCTTTTACTGTACTTTTGATGAGGAATAAAAGTTTCCATTCCAATTTTTACAAAATCTTGTATGTGGCTCAAGGTGGAGTGTGCATCATTAGAAAAGAAAGAGGTCCAGGGAATATCAATAAAGAAACCTTGAAGACCCTCCCAGTCTGCCCTATCGTAATGCCATTTAGTCACCAAAACAGGTTCAGAGTGGGAAGGTGTGGTAGGTGATAGACAAGTGGCCTGTATCAAACCGTGATCAGAAGATCCAAGCGGGGACCTCACTGTAACATCATAATTTTCTGAATTGGTTGTTAAAAATAAGACCAGTAGGTGGGAATTATGATTAGGATTATCTGGTACACGGGTGGGTTGGTGAGGAAAGGGAACATAAAAGTGGTAATGAGAGGTGAAGGAATTATAGTAATATGGAAGAGGCAAAGGGAGGAAGAGAAGGAGGTAAAGCGAGGTGGTGGAGGAAGAGGGAGGAAGAAAGAGGAGCAAGTGCAGAGTGGAGGAGGGAGAGGGAGGTGGAGGGAGGATACACCAGAAACACATTATACTTTGCAGGATCTAATCTTTCCCAACTTGGAGGATTATACACTGAGAAAAGGAATGCGATAGATAATTAAGTAGACATGTAAATAGATATACATGTAAATACATATGTAGATATGAAGTTAGGTATATATACAGATAGATAGGTAGATAGATAGACAGGTCGGTATGTAGGTAGATTGGTGTAGATAAACTAGGTAGTGTGAGAGACAAAAGGAACGTACTGTATAATGCAGGTATTTGTAAAACAATGAAGTAGATAGAAAACCAATATATATCTACACGAATATTAAGGACACCGGGTGATAACAAAAATAGATATATATATAACGGGTATATATATATATATATATACATATATCTATATATATACATATATCTATATATACATATATATATTATATATATATATATATATATATATATATATATATATATATATATATATGTGATGCTCAATTCCACCTCTTCCGATGCCCCAGGACACCTAGCAGCCATAACAGTGACACATAAAGAAAATTATATCTTAATGTCATAATTATACCTGCTACTTTGCCCAAGATCTCACCTCTACCTGTCAGTCCAGAACCAAAGGGGCTGATAGTACAGAAGAAACAGATGACCACCAAGGACCTTCTTGTCCAACTTTCCCAGACCGGCAGACAACGACAAAACAGAATACAGGTATGGCTGGAAGTATTATTCTGTAGCTAACCTACTTGGAACACCAACTTTCAGTAAAGCGTCTAGACCAACTGATGCTTCACCTGCACACTCGCTTCGACCACCCAGCGAGGCACCGACTAGTCCACCTGCCGGTAAAGCGCCTCAACCACCTTACACCTCCCCAGCATGCTTGGTCATAACACCTGAATCTGGCAATGCACTCGTTGGTTTACCTTGCAGTACAACGTCTAATATACTTTGCTTCGTACGTATATCGTCTAGTGAAGTGTCTCGTTTGTCGAGAGCACTCATGGAAGCCGACCTGAAGAAGAAGACAAAAGTGCTGCGACAGGACCAAAACAAAAGGCGTGGCCCTCCTATTACACCTGTGAAGACGACAACCCTTAATTCACCCTTGTCTGTCACCCCGGGGAAACATATACAAATCTAAGGAATAAGGGTACATTCTGTAAGTACTGCTGTTCCTATATTTCAGGATTCCCTCTAATTTAAAGTCAATTATCCAGTTCACACAATATCACTTTTACCCATTTCAACCCAATACATTTATACTTATAAGTTACGTGGGCGAATCCGTCAACAAGACTAAGTTGTAACTATATATGATTAATGTAAAAAGCCACTCAACACCACTCAATGTACACAGTTAAGGGGAGACTCCAGTTTTTTTTTTTGGCTCTGGTCAAAATTTCAAGTTTTTTGTTCTCTCTGTAAACTGCTTCTTTCAACATATGAGAATAGCATAGGAAGGAACAAAAAGAAATATTGCATCCATAACCCCCAGGGGCGGGGGTTCGCCCACGACCCCCCAAAAACTGAAAAATAATCAGTCGGCCACAAAAAAAAAAAAATTGTGTCTGTAGTCTAAAGGGCTTCTGTAAGCAATAGAAATGATCATATGAGGGCATAAACACCCTTATTACATCCCTAAGGTACCCCTTTGGGGTTCCCAATATCAAGGAATTCGGTCAAAATCAAATGAATAATATTCTAAACCATGGTTGAAAACGAACTTTTAAATTAGTTAGCCATCAAAGGTCATTTTCTATAGGTAGCACTCCCCATAGAAAACATTTATTTAGGAAGGGTAACAAAAATAGACCACCAAAACGAATTTACACTTCTCTGAAAGTTACAAATTAAATTGCTAGCAATTACTTTTTGGCCCTAACGAGTATATTAACTGGATTTGGTATTGCCCAAATGCATTCCCCATCTAACCACAGCAAATTGGCATATAAAAGAAAATTCTCTCGTCGGTTTTTCGGCGATTTCTCGTAATTATCGGAGATATGACCATTTGAAAGTCAAGTTTCAGCTCTACCCCAAACTAATGGTATAAAATATTTTTTTCAGCACCTTCTATTATTTATAGGGGAAAAAGCTGACGCTACTCTGTAGGGGATGCTTGTAGGATACGCCATGCCAAAATTGGGGGAAATTTGGAAAAAATTCAGTGAGTTAACCCTTTTTTGAGAAATTCTGCACGCACGCGCGCGCGCACGTACATGGAGAGCTGATTTTCTCATTGAGTTAGTGTTACACCATGACGGTACATGTGGCAAAAGGCCAGCAATGAGTCTCTTATAGAAGCTGAGATAAAATAAAAGGTGGAGTCTCCCAATCAATTTAGTTAACTATCTGATCCCCAAAGGGATGGCCACGAATGAAACACCCCCATGCACCTCTGTCCCCAGTCAATCGACGCCTCTCCTCCCATCCAACACCGCTTTAACTTATATACTCCTAACAAGTTAATATTTGTGTCATTTACAGTTCCCCCCTCCCAGGCATATGTCTGTATTTTCTCCACAGATTCCATTATGTCTGTATTTAGTATAATTATGTTATTTATTGATTCATTGCCATTGAACCTTGTATGTAATCTTTGTATGTAATCACTCATATAAACAAGTCCAACATTAAGTCAATATATACCTCTCTGCACTCTTACCTTGCAACCAAGTAAATATAAGTCTTAGTATTTCCAGTCGATCTAAGAGATTTATTGCACTCCATAAAGTGACAGGATTACCTTCTGAGTTTTGTAAGTAGCGTGAAATAAAGCCGGGTAATGGTACTTTAACTCAATCACTGCAGGGGATGTACATATACAACCTATGTGAAAAAGGTCCATACTGCGGGTGCCATACATATAAGTTTTGGTAGTACCAGCTGAGGTGATTGCACCCCCCCCCCCACCCCCCATTTGTTACCAGATGCTTCCAGGAGGTTCTGTGCTTGCCACCCATACTTATATCAATGGGCATAGTGCATTAGTTGAGGAAAGTTGTGTGAAAACACCAAATATGTTTAAGCTGGAAAAAAAAGAGCAGCTATATGATCGTTCACAACATCTTCATATATGGTCGGGTATCCTATATGCTATGAATTTGTGATGATATTGGGGGTGTTTTATTGATGTGTCGGTGTAGCCAGGATACTTGTAGAACAGCAGGAACGATCAAATCACTTTGGAAATACCCTGACGTTTGGCGTGGACTCGATTTGAGGGCTTTTTGGTCTGCAGTCCACAATGCTTTCCACTATGCTATCGCCTCCCCTAAGTACAAACTTTATTTGAACAGCTCGTACGGCCTTGTAAACACAAAACATGATATAATAACGATAAATATCTTCAAGTTATCATGAGTGGAAATGAACTACAAAACCATATATTCCCTCTCACGAGTTTAATGTGGGATGTCAGCGACGAAACCAGTAAAATATTGATCTATTTTACTCGGTGGTGTGAGGAGGTAGGGAGGGTATAGTGATTGTGATAGGAAGATTTTGACCCAATCATTCATCGGAGGTCGTTCCATTTTGCTTAGAGCTATGGATATGGCACTACAGTGATGTATATTGAGCGGAATTAGTGGTAAAGCTGCCAGGGTGTATTTTTCCCTACAGAAGCCAATATACCGGAAGGGTTAATATCATATATTATATAATGTATACTTAATTTATCATCTTTAGTATTCTCTTCCAGTACATAAATCATATTCTCTTATATCTAGGCTTTTATCATATCCTATTCCGGCATCCTTTGTCCCTCTTTTATGGACGATTTAATATTTTCTAAGGTTTGTGTTTGGTATTATTATTTCTTACTTGCTTTAGTATTATGTTCCGTTACCGCCTGCTATTGCTTGTTCATTATTATCTGTTATGATGTTTGGCAATTAAAGTCTATGTCTATAATATATTCTTTCTGTTAATAAATCAAACATCAAATCAATAGCTTTTGTTTTGTGTAATCTATCTTCTTATTTAGGAGTAGTTTTCTGTACAGATGAGTGTATGTTTTCCTTTAACTCTTTTCATAATGATTGTACGTTTCATTTGTTCTTAACATTTCAATTCTCATTCATTCAGCCTGTAGCTAATTACGAAATCCATTATATAGATAAGGAACCAGCAAGAATGAAAGAAACGGAAAAGAAGTTAGAATAAGAGCATTACACAACAATAATGTACAGTAGGTCACATACTTCGGTATGTTTAACTTTACCAAACATGTAATGCAACCTTAAAACCATATATGAAAACAAAAACTTATTTTCATATTTTAGTTGCGATGATATGGCACTTTTTTGCGGTCTCTCATACAAGCTTTTTCTAATGCATCATCTACTAATTATTTTAATAATATATGTATTCCAATATAAATATTTGACATAATAACACTCTATATCGTACCTTCTTGTTGTTGTTGTCCCCCCTGTTGTTGTCAACCATGATCTTGTTAGTGTAAAAGTAAAATAAAAGTAAGCCTAAACTTTCACCCATCATAAAATCAAATAGCAATAATTTTGCTCTCAGGTAACCCAGCTCATTACCTACACTGTATATTTCAAACGGAAAATGTGCACTAAATGTTGTTAAGTCTCCATATTAACCCATTCAGTACCAGGGACTTCCTTTTCATCATATTTTGGCAACTATTAGACGATTTAATTAAACCTAAGAAGGACCTCAGCAATAATAAGGCTTCAAACTATCACAACCAACCCTTTAAACTACCACAGATCCTTCCTAAGCTTCATAATAGCGTCTAAATATAGCTAGAATAAAATATAACACGTCGCTGGTACTGTACGGGTTAACTAGAGCTTTAGATAGTTGCGCCCCGATGTTAACAAAAGAGAGTACGTCGGCCCTTCGCCTCATGGATAAATGACAAAATTAAGCCTTGAAAGCCAAAAATGACACGCACATACTTTATTAAGGAGACTGACTGAATATAACTTTACAAAATAACTATAAGAACTTTAAAAACCAGAGAAAACTCTTATCAATGCCACACAACGACAATACTATAAAAACTCTTATCAATGCCACACAACGACAATACTATAAAAATAATACATTAGCGTAATACACGGTACCTCCACAGCTGTTCCGTAAACGAATTTAATGAACTGATAAATAAAACCGAAGACATTTTTAATATAGCCAGGCTATAGTTTCTCTAAACGGTCTTTTGCTGAACACTAATAGGACTCGATGCATATTCATAGGAACACGCCAATATATTTCAAAACTCCCTAACTCCACCATTCAATTTCAGGATAGCATAATAAATTCAACCTACCAATAATATACCTAGGTACAAAAAAAAAATGGGCGTGCATATGGACCACTAGATGGATTTTGAGAGATCATTGAAGTAAGTTAAAGCATATTAGGAGCTCCTATACAGTATATACAGTATGTATAGTAATCGAATAAAACACTAATTTAATCAAGCTACTCGGCTAACCATACTATAATCGCTTGTATTAACCCTATTTGATGCAGGGTGGTTATAAAACATATCATCCCATTCAGGTGACGATGTCTTACTGGGCGAGCGATAGCGAGCCTACAATTTAGGGAAAGCCGGCCTTTGGGCGGGACGTTTTTCTACCGAAATAATGTACATATTTATCTTGGAAGGTGTCTTGGTGGCTTTTTTATTTATTCATTTATTTGTTGTTATATATATATATATATATATATATATATATATATATATATATATATAATTTTTGTTTTGTTTTTGTTTTTTTGTTTTTTATGTGAAGGGTGTCTAGAGAGGCGTTTAAATTAGCCTAGGGGAAAACTAAAAATAAATAGTTTGAAAATAGCAACACAAATATATCTATCTATCTATTGCCTGACGCCGTGATCCCCGAAGGGGTGGCCACGAACGAACCGCCCCCATGCACCTCTGTCCCCAGTCAGTCGACGCCCCTCCCCCCAACCAGCACCGCCTTCGTTCATGTAGTTCCTCACTCCATCCTTCCACCTCATATTCGGTCTACCTCTCCCCCTCTGTCCCTCCACCTCGCTCTCGTACACCCTCTTAGTAATTCTCTCGCTTTCCATACGTTCCATATGGCCGAACCATCTCAAGTTGTTCCTTTTCACACTTTCCAGCACATCTACCTCCACACCACACCTCCTTCTTACTTCCTCATTAGTCTGTCTATCCCTCTATGTAACTCCGCACGCCCTCCTTAAGTAATTCATTTCCACTGCTCTCACTCTTGGTCTGAGTCTCTCAACCAACGTCCATGCTTCGCTTCCGTAAGTCAGTGTCGGGATTACCACACTGTCATGCAAGGACTTCTTCACTTCCATACTGACCACCCTATTTCTTGTTACTGCTTTTAGCGTTCCTACAACCCTCTTCCCCTGTTGCACAAATATATAACCCTCAATAATAATTTATACAAATATCATAATGACCCCGTACCGAGACGTTGCACCAGATAATGGTAAGTCTCTTGAATTATTGCAACATTATTTGGGCCACAACTAATAACACATTATTTACACAAGTTCAAAAGATACAACACTTTGCAGTCAATTATTTAAACTGAAGAGAGAAGAGATATGGCCATTTCGCTCCCATTATTAAAAAAATACAATGGATATCTATTAAGAATAATTATATTATTTAACTTAGCTGTTATCTTCAAGAAAATACATACTCATTAACTAGAACGTCTATTGTCTCTCCCGAGTGTCAATAATATATCTTACAGCAAAACAAGACAACAAAATAATCTATTTGTTTTTATTTGTGTTCTATAGGAGTCAGGGAGGCAAAAGGCAGAACTGCCTGTAGCGAGTGCCTCCCCCAGAGTTGAACAAGTGACAGGGCCAAACTCAAGGGATGTTCGAGCCAAAATGCCTGGACACACAGAGTTTGCAGCAATTTAAGTCCTAGGAAGAAGGAAAGACTGATTCTGGGAGAGAGTTCCAGAGCTCAGCTGTTGA
Organism: Paralithodes platypus; assembly: GCA_032716605.1. Classification (NCBI taxonomy): domain Eukaryota; kingdom Metazoa; phylum Arthropoda; class Malacostraca; order Decapoda; family Lithodidae; genus Paralithodes; species Paralithodes platypus. The sequence continues at coordinate 21,526,186 of CM064575.1, read as the reverse complement.
ATAGAAGAGAGTTTGAGAGTAACGTTTCAATCTTGGGTTGGAGAGTTGCAGATTAGGGGTGGGATTGTGACCAAAAGGTAAACATAAGAACGAAAGCTAAATCACTCTGTAGCCATAGCTATGAACGAACTCTCATTAAATATTAATGAGGCCAGTGATCTCTCTATATTTATATCGAAGCTAAAACTGTACCTGGTAAATAGGTCGAGCCTTCAAATTCATCTCATAACCTTTTATTATGTTTTTTACACCAACTAACTTCAAATATAAACTCAATTAATGATATCAACAAATACATGTGGCACTCAGAGGACTCGAACCCAGGATACTCACATCGAAATTCCGCGCACTATGCATTACGCTATCAAGACTTTACATATTTAGCTTTCTATATGCTATTTTAAATTTAAGTTAAGATTTAAGTAATATACAGTATATGTTAAGATGTCAATGATATGTAACAATAATAACCCACCATTGGTGAAAATTATTACATGTATTTATATGTGTTCTCTTTTCACCGGTCTTCCACTCTTTAACTAATTTAATTTTGCTCTCATTATATTACCCTATTTTTGCTTTATTCGGCAGTTTCCTTTATCATACACTCCCCATAAACTTTGGCTTCCTAGCCAATCATTTCATCCTGACCGCTCGCATTGTTTAGTAAATACATTGCTACGGTCTTAACTCACGCCTTTTATTCATTGCGACAGATCAGTATTTCACATCCTGTAATTATTGTTGGCACTAGCATTCCCTCTTGAATAATCCTCTTTCTGCTTTCACATTCATAATTTTGTGTTTTATTATAGTTTTAATTACCCTGTAATTGTTCTTCCTTGACGCAATCTACTTTCAACTTTCCCTGTTTATTTCTCTGTTTCATTAAATTCGTTATTCCAAATTTCGGATGTACTATATGTCACCTATGTATACGTATCGCTACACATCATATTACATAGTGTTACTCCTTCTCATTCCAATAAAATCACTCCTTCACCATTTTTATCTAAATGTTTTCATCTCAATTCCTTGTTCATGCATAACTCGTGATATTTTTGGTGTCTACATCATCTTCACATTAACAGTTGTATACCCATTCTTGTAATTACCATCTTAATATTGTCTCTCTCTCTCTCTCTCTCTCTCTCTCTCTCTCTCTCTCTCTCTCTCTCTCTCTCTCTCTCTCTCTCTCTCTCTCTCTCTCTCTCTCTCTCTCTCTCTCTCTCTCTCTCTCTCTCTCTCTCTCTCTCTCTCTCTCTCTCTCTCTCTCTCTTAAATATATGTACAGTTGGTCAAAGTTCCAGCTGACCCACCCTCGCTCTGGGGCTCGCAGAATTATCTGGCAATACTGGTGTAGGAAGGAGGCGTGTCTTACAAAGATTGGGATTGGTTGATCTGATTTCGGACCATGTCATTGTTAGAACATGTACTAAACAAGGGAAAGTAGCCTATCTCAAATACAAAATCAGACATCGCTATGTATGATCCCAAACATTCACCCAAAGTGTGTAGATTTGCTTAATTATTCAAGTTATTATATCCACTGATTGGCAACGCATATAAAACCTGCTGGCTGCCACAACATACTTTATTACTCGATGTTAAAGGAATAACATATTTATGTTTTATTGGTGGCTGCTTAATGAAGGAGCATTTAGTCTTCACAATATGAACATTACATAGTCTAATTTGCAGTAATATACAGGACATACACAGGTAACACATTAATGGCAAGTGGTATCCCTGCACCACTACACCAGTAATGCCAGCTAATTCTGTGAGCCCCAGAACGAGGGTGGGTCAGCTGGAACTTTGACCAACTGTACGTTCACCATTATTCTCCTCATTTAATTATCTTCTTTCTTGCAGTATCTCGTTTCTTCTCCTCATCTTCCCTTATTCCTTCCTTTCCCCTTTCTTATCTCACCCCTTTCTCTTCGTTTTCCTTCATTTATTTCCTCTTCTTCTCTATCTTTCACATTCCTTCCATCCATATCTCTTCTTTTCGCGTAGTAGATCCAGGATTGTCTTTTTCCGAGCATGAAATTGATGGACACAAGATAATATATAGTGGGTGGGTCAGTTAATATGATAGCCCCATGCCGAGCCAGTGTGTACGTAGGTTATGGAGGAAGAGGGTCTATGGAAAAGTTATACGAAGTTTGTAGTTGTAGCTGAATTCTCCCGGAGGCCGAATTCTCTTGATACCGTTGTAGGGTAAGGCAGTATAAAAGAGGTTAGGAGATATGGATAGCTACGAAAGCTTGATCATTGTAGGTTAGGAATGGTTCGTAGTTGTAGTAAGTTACGAAAGGTTGGGAGTTGTAGGTTAGGAAAGATTGATAGTTGTAGGCTTGGAAAGATTTGTAGTTGTAGATTTTAAGTGGTTGCTAAAGGTTTCCAATGGAAACACGTCTAACGGCCTTATTGGCCTATCCTCGGTTGGAATTATGCAAAACTGGTATTGTAAATAGATTTTGTTGTTCCAACATTGTAATAATGAGAACTGAATATATGTTGATATTATTAATATTGATATTATATTATCAGTAGTAGTAGTAGTAGTAGTAGTAGCATTAGTAGTAACTCTTTAAAGATTAAGACATACTTCTTCCATTTATTTTAGCCATCTTTAGACGATTGTATGCATCTTACGAAGGACATATAGCTTTCAAAGGGATAACAATCGATCCCTATTAACCTTCCACAAATACTCTCTACGTTTGACAAAATCCTCAAATATTGCCAGAATATAATAGACTATATACTGGTATGTGAAATGTGGTTACGACGTGTGTAGATGTAAGGTAAGATAATAAAAAGGAGGTTAATAACATAAACTAGATGGACAGAAAACATATAAAGTGAGTAGGTGAGCTGACGATCCGCCCACGCTGAGTCAGTATATAATTTGGATTGGAGATAATGGCTTGGGGTCACTTGTAAGGGAAGGAGGATTGAAGGGGAGGGTAGGATAGGTCGATAGGGGTTCGGCTAAGAACAACTGTGTATTATTGTATTCTTAGGTTAAAAAATACCCTGACTTATCTGAAAGATTAAAACAATATTTAGGGAAGATTATGTTAGGTTTTTGGATTATAGTAAGGCTGCATTACGGCAAAAAAAAAACACACAATTTTTTGTTTTTTTAATTTAGTTGTGCACCTATTCATAACCAGTACTGGTATATGTGTAGGGGTAGAATAGTTGCGATGGAGGATATAGCCTAGATGAAGGCTAGCAGATTTCGGTAGTTACTTAAGCCGGTATCACACGAGCGCTTTTGCCCCTCAACATTTATCCTCAACATTGGGCTGGCAGCTTATGAGTTCAACATATATAATAGATCTTTAACCTAAATTCATCTATCATGAGTCCAGTTTCCTATACCAGTGCAAAATATTCCAGAAATATTGCCAGACAAATGTTGTTCATCGAATGTTGACTATAAATGCTCTCGTGTAATACTGGATCAAACCATACAAAGCCAACTAAAACTTGAGTAAAGAATGTTTACCTTACACGAGAGGAAGGTCACGCTTAACAGTCATTCCTTTTACCATAATTTCAACCTAGGTATATTCTCTATAAAATGTGTTGCTTATATATACACTATCCATCTATCTATATCCATATATATATATATATATATATATACTGTATACCGGTATATATATATATATATATATATATATATATAGAGAGAGAGAGAGAGAGAGAGAGAGAGAGAGATTTTGTCTTTCCCTTACCCTACTCCCACATAATACAACAGCCGCCATACACCTCACATTATAACAACGCACACACACACATACACACACACATATACACCTCTTAACCTTCCAGGACTGTTGAGCTAACGACCACAGTAACGAGTGCAATAATGAGTGAAAGCTGTGTAATGTTGAGAGTCGGGACATTTGCTTTCATGTGTGCGTATGTGTGCGTTTGGTGTGTGTGTGCGTATATGTAATGGTGAAAGGCGATACTTTTGCTGTCATGTGTGTGTATATTATATGTTTGGGGTCTGTGTTTATGAGTGTGCGTGTTAAATGTGTGAAAGATATATTACGATGGGAATGTGTACCTTTGTTTTATTGTTTGTGTTCGTGCGTGAATGTGTTATACGTGAGTGTGTGAGTACAGAGAGAACCTGTGAACATATTTTGGGTGGGAGAGTCTGTACCTTTGCGTTCATGCGTATGTGAGTGGGGGAGGTGATTGCTTTGTTTGTGCTTGTGTGTGTGTGTGTATGTGTGTGTTCCATCATGTAAAATATCTACTAAACAGTTGTCATGCCCATTCCCAATATGATACCCCATTCTCCTGCCCCTATAGTACAAAGGCCGCTGACGAACGAGGACGCAGTGCGGTTAATTCTCTCCGACATATGACGCAATTTTGAGCCTATTGGGGATACTTTAAAGCCTTTGTTACCATCAGGGGTATTTAGAAACCTTTAGTTTAGTTACTTCAACCTCTGCAGTTGTCTTTGAGTTAGCTGTGGGCAGAAAACTAATTTTGGAGAGGTAATTATAAGAGTGAGAAACTCTATTTCTCATTGCTAATCTGGTAACCTCTGCGTCATATGAACGTGAAAGGGTTAAATATTATACACAGCAGTGAACCAGAGACTTTATGAAATTACGAAAGTTATAATACCTGAAACAAATAGAGAATCTGAGCCAAGTTAGGGCAAAAGTTTGGCTCGGGTGTTCCAAATGTTCAAAGTAATAACGCTTTTCAAAATAGAAGCAAACATCCTAGCCAACAGCTGGTAAGGCCTTCTGATTCATTACCTGAACCTTGCTAAACTTACCTAACCTGGGAGCCGACAGCCATATATCTCCGCAGACTAACCGAGTGCCTTAATTAGGGGTTGTCCTATAGTTAAGTTTAATAACATGGCTGTAACAGCCAAGTTTTTAAGACTAACTATAATGATTTCCAAAACCTTCATAAACGAAATATGCAGACACAAATAGCAATTATAATGAAAATTAATGGTATTTAGTCCTCTATCACAAATTAACGCTAAGTTTTATGTATTTTCGTTCGATATACAGTACCATTGACAGCACTCTTCCCATATGTATAAAAATACGGCCGTTACAGTCATATTATTGAACCTCACTAAACCGGGTCCCTAAATCTTTAACAAAATAAGCAGACACACATGGTGATCTTTTTAATATTAGACGAGATATAGTTATTTATCACAAATTACCACTCAATTATTTTGTATCTTCATTCGACACAGGGTTGGTAGCACCCTCTCCACGTTTTAAAGTATGTTTGGAATCCAATCCTTACATTGTCTAAGCTATCCTAAAATGAACAAAACATTGTATTTGCTTGCTGTAAGTTTGTTTCTACTATTGGTAAGCCAGAATCAGTGCCCTAAGCTACAGATAATCTGACTGGCATTAATACAGCTACAAGCTAGTGTTACGCTGGCCAGCTTGCCAGAATGTACTCGTACTCGCTAGCGCTCGCCAGGGCAGTGAAATGGGCTATAATAATCGTAGAACGATTTTCTTTCTTAATGTTCATGTTGTCACAGACAGATCAGTGGTGGTCTTTATTCTTGTCTGTGACACTTGGAAGTATTTTATATCATTGATAGAGTATAAAAGATGTAGAGTGAATTGCAAGGAGAGAGAACGAGAAGGAGCAGCAAGGTGGTAATATGTGCGTGTGTATGTACGTGTGCCTCCCTCGCTCGGGCGGAGGTTCCCACGCTCTTGATTGGCCGGCGGGCCTGGCTTGTCATATGACGCCTGCTCTTCATGACGTAGTGGTTTGTGATTGGGTGCCGCTGTCTTAGTTGGTGCTGGGGGGCTCCTACCCGTGTGTCTCCTTCAGAGCTTGGCATGTTGTGCTTGGTCCTAGACGTCCCTTGCAATCTGTCCCCAATCTAACCCTCTGTACTACTGTTTCTCTCTCTGAACTTCTTCTTTTCAATACTTCTCATCTTTATTCATTTACTTATCCCTTCTGGTTCTGCATACGACTTCCATAGTCGGCCAGTTGTATTACCAGCACCAGTTCTCACATATATGTTTTGCACTAGCTTTAGGGATTATTAGAGTCATAATCACATGGTATCATAGTATTGGGGTGCTTCTAATTATTGAGTTGTTCTTTCCTACTATTTAATGCTAGACAGTGGAGGGTATCCTTGGTCGTTGTCTGAGTTATGTATGTGGCAAGTCAGAGCCTGTACGACTTCGACGACGGAGCTAGGTAGCCGGTAACCCTTGTGCATATTTTTCCTTTGCGAGTGTAGCAGTATACAGGTGAAGGGCCTTTGCCTACACTTACCTGTATGCTTGCTACCTCATTTTGTTGACCTTGTGGAGCGCCAGGGTAAGACCAGATACTTAAGATCTGGACTTACCAAGAGAGCCTCTTAACGTAACATAAGGGAAATCTGTTCAAGGGGAGACAGTAGGCAACGAGCATGCTTGCGCTCTGCCTAGGTTCCTTGTATCTTTTATGCCACTGCTAGAGTTTATTAGTGAGAAAGACAGCATTGTGCTTATTAACTTTAATTGCGTATGCTTTAGGAATTATTCACGCCTTCTTTTAGCCTAGGTTGATGCATAGTGCACAACCCAGTTTGGCTGTTACGTTGGCTAAGGAAGCACTGTTTTGAGTGGCTATTATTAGTGCTGTCACAGAGTTGTTGCACTCCCTTGTTTTATATATATGAATTCTACTTGTTGGTGTATTTAAGATACACGCTTTGGTGTCCTGCCCCTGCATTATTTCTGTTCTATATTCGACGAGCATCTTAGAGCATCAGACGTTTTCAGAAGATTCCATATCTGTTTGCTGTAGGACTAGACTTCCAGTGTTTTCATAGAGCATTGAAGAGTTTAGTGTTGAGTTCAGACTCACACTAAAGTTAACGTAAGCATATACTCCTTTATTAAATCTTGTTATAGTTTATTTAAGCATTGTTATTACTTGAGAGCATTTTATTAACGTAAAGTACTCCTGTTGTGAGTAGGCTTTGCCGTCACCGGAGAGCCTTTGTAGAAGTGCACCCAGTTAATTGATACCCCGTTATCCAGTAAATTGACTCTGGAGGGTTTAAGTGTTTTGTTCACCGGCGTAATAGTTCGAGGGTTTGGAATTAGCGTACCGTTGTTGCAGATATAGCCTATCATCTAGTCCATTATTAAGTGCCCTTGTTTATTTCGTAGTGCCGGTCGTAACACTAGCCAACGGTAACTACTTGACCTATGTTTCATTCGTTAAAACCGTATAAAATTCTACCCGTATAGTATGTAATACACTAAAGGTTATATGTCGTTTCCTTTTATGTCATTTACTCCTGAAGACGTAAGTGGATTTTGTCCAATTTATATGGGATTTGGCACACATACTGGGGAGTATAAGAGATGAAGATTGGCACTGCCCAATTGAAAATGTTTTTTTGTTTAGTTTCTGATTTAGGTAAAAATTAACATGAAATATATGCCAATACTAAAAATATAACTTGTCCTACAAAATCTCCTGCATTATCTTTCTTTAGTGTTCAATCAACTCACAAAAGGTGGTTCTTGAATTTGTTCATGTTCTTTTGTTATATCTTGTCTTGTTTTCGAATTGGGCTATAAGAAAATTTAGGTGAAATTTGTTTCCACTTTTTTCGGAATTTGACCACATGCTGTGCACAATCAGAAGGTAGAATAAGTTAGTTAAAATAGGACTTCAGAGGCTATCAACCCTATTGGATTATTAACCCAGCACATTGCAAGGCATGAATAATGCCAGGACTGGAGCCTCTCTGCGAGAACCCCAGCTCCTTGGATAATAAGAAAATAGCTAGGACTGTTACAGAGTTTGTATGCGCATTCCGATGGTATATGACTGAACATCTTATGATCAGTAGTTACTGATCATTATAATTTCAAAGCTCAGTAATGTTTGTATTGATAAAATGGCCCACACAATTTGAAAAGTTTTTTTTTAGGTCCTATTATATATCAAAATGTAATTCAAGTGAACTTTGAAATTGATAGGCTTTGGATCCTTCATACACCATTGAAAAGTATGTAAAATTCCATATTAACCATGTAAGCCATTTTCTTCTTACTCCCATTCGTGCACATGTCATCAAAGTCGCACAAAAATGAAAATCAAAATCAAAACGTATTTTAGCAAACCTTGAAATTAATAGGCTCAGTAACTACTGGCCGTAGGAGGATCATTCATGTACCATTGGAAAGCGCAGAAAAATCTCAATAAACTGGTAGAACCATTTTCTTATAGTCCCCCCCCCCTACCCCCCATTTGTGCACAGCATGCTGTTAAATTTGAAAAGCAGAAACAACTATCAGACCTGTGCAAGTTGAAAAAGTGTACACATAGACCGATTTACAAGTAGTTTCTAGCAATGAAATTTCACATGCTTTTATATGGAAGTTGGATAGCTAGTTTTATGGCTCTAACATAAATATTCAGGATTTAGAGTGTTTCAAGCTAGACCCCCCATGCACCCGTTAAACGAACCAACAATATATTTACACAACACTCTGTTTCTTTTTAGCTGACGATAAAATTAATCCCACGACAGCTAATATCTCGATACTTAATGTTCACAACAAAATCTTCAAAATAACTGAGCAATCTTGATGGGAACTTTGTAATTTACCGTCAGCTGAAAACAAAACGACTACAGGTACAGTACTTATCACTCTAGGACAAACAATTCTGTCCCTTTCTGACTCCTTCAACTACTTTAACGAGCCCTCAAAATCATATAATGTAAGATGAGTTTGTACTGTACTTATCACTCTAGGACAAACAATTCTGTCCCTTTCTGACTCCTTCAACTACTTTAACGAGCCCTCAAAATCATATAATGTAAGATGAGTTTGTACTGTACTTATCACTCTAGGACAAACAATTCTGTCCCTTTCTGACTCCTTCAACTACTTTAACGAGCCCTCAAACTCATATTCTAGGTAAAGAAGAAATATGGAAATTAATTTCAGTCCTAGATAGTTTCAAAACCTAAATCCAGAATTAATGTACCATAGTGTACAATACTATCAAGGGCGCGAATGTAGCCCTGTCAGATCAACTAGTATTAAAGATATTCAATTCAGTTTTAAATATTTTTCAGAATTTAGTTCTTTATTAGTTAGTATCTTAGAGTGCATAGCCATAATCAGTAGTTAGTATCTTAGAGTGCATAGCCATAATCAGTAGTTAGTATCTTAGAGTGCATAGCCATAATCAGTAGTTAGTATCTTAGAGTGCATAGCCATAATCAGTAGTTAGTGTCTTAGAGTGCATAGCCATAATCAGTAGTTAGTGTCTTAGAGTGCATAGCCATAATCAGTAGTTAGTATCTTAGAGTGCATAGCCATAATCAGTAGTTAGTATCTTAGAGTGCATAGCCATAATCAGTAGTTAGTGTCTTAGAGTGCATAGCCATAATCAGTAGTGCTGTCATTGTAGTTATAATCGAAGCTATTACAGATTAAATCGAACTTTTATTTTCTGGCTTCCGGAGATTCATATAATCTACTCAAGTGCTGTAAATGTATTCAAGTGCTGTAAATGTATTCAAGTGCTGTAAATGTATTCAAGTGCTGTAAATGTATTCAAGTGCTGTAAATGTATCAAACAGAGGAACTGTGTCTGTGTACTTTAAAGCAACACCGAACGGAATATAATCGTCTCCTAAATTATCTATCGTGCATATGACTTTCGTTGTTCATTTAAACAAAAAGATTATTCAGAAAAAAACTATAATTTAAAATCTATAGTAGTAAATATTTAACGAGATTCGATTCTAACATTTTGACTTGCTATTTTTTCTCTCTCACTCATTTCTTCTCCTCCCTCCCCGACCCCCCGGCCCCTCTGCCTCCCCGCCTAGCTGTCACCCCTGCTGTCTCTACTGGTGTCAGGTTTAAACCCTCTATTTCCTCCCCAGAAGTTAGCTTTCCTCTAGACACTACGTCGTTCTCTCCCATATTTTCTCCCCACCCCTCTCTCTCTCTCTCTCTCTCTCTCTCTCTCTCTCTCTCTCTCTCTCTCTCTCTCTCTCTCTCTCTCTCTCTCTCTCTCTCTCTCGCTTTTTTAAATTTCGCGTCATCTACTATATTTTCTTCTTCTCATCTCTCATATCCTCACTTTTCTTCTCCCACTAGCTGCCACCACTGCTGTCTCTATTGAGTCAGGTTCAAGCCCCTTATTTCCTCCCCAGAAGTTAGCTTTTCACACGACACTATCTTTTTCTCAGCCATGCCCCCCACCTCTCTCTCTCTCACACACATACACTCTCTCTCTCTCTATATATATATAAGAGAGAGAGAGAGTGAGAGACTCTGCAGCCTACTTATGATTTTACATCTTATTATACAGTGTAACGCATTCCCTTCTTGTTGTCACCCACCTTAGTATCTTAGAAAGAATTGGCCAAATTGATAACTATATTTTTTTCCTTTTTCACATTCATTGATCCTTATTCTTGTTTAAGTTACCTAATCTACAAATAATAAGGTTCACACCCTCTATTTTGTACCAAATCTCACCAAGATAGTCTCACAGGTTTAAACAATGGATGTGCTAAAATAGGTAACCCACACAGTGAGTGATTGACGGCCGCGTTGATCGTTACTAACTATTAATGTGCTGGTCCACGTTCGATTCACAGCATGGACACCAGCCTGGAGTCAAAGCTGGCCTAGGGTAGGCTACTCAACCTATACATGGAATCACGATATCAATTAAGAAAATGGCACCCACGATTTATTTTTATTTTACCCGGGAACGGGAACGCTGAGGGTTCTTATAAGAAATTTGGTGGGCAAAGGCGAATGTCCTCATAAGAGCCAAGGCCTAAAAAAAAACTTTCAAAACACCTCGCTGGCACTCAAAACAAAGTAATATGTGATTAGGTGAGATAATTCCCTTCCATTACTTGCAACCACTCCTACATAGCCTATGTGAGAATAGCGTTTCACTCTTGGGTTGGAGAGTTGCACAGAGTAGGGCTGGGATTGTGCTGCAAGACTGGTACTACGTACCCTACGTAGAGGAGGTGGTATACACTAGGAAAGCTCCGAGGAACACTTGTTATTGTAGTAGCGGTAGAATAGTGAGAGAGATGCAACATTGCGGCAAAGAGAGAGAGATTGCAGAGAGTTGGTGAGTGAACGGTAGTTAATGATACGAAAGTCTTTCCTTTCTACTTTGTCTAGGACTACGGTGTGAAAGGATCCTCCCCACACATGTGAACAGTACTCAATACAAAGATGCACTGTGCCCCTGTACAGAGCAAGAAGCTGTGCAGGGGTAAAGAATCCCTTGAGACAGTTGAGCACACCCAGCTTCTGGGAGGCTGCCTTAGCAAGACTGGTAATATGGTCCTTCCAAGTGACAGCAGAAGCAAAAGAAACCCAAAGAATATTGATAAATAATGAAGGATTGATTTTTGTATTGTTGATGAATAAGGGATAGTCCTCTGGAGGTTCCAGATGGGTAGTACGATGGAGAAATTGGGTCTTGGAAGCATTAAATGCAACAAGGTTTTCTCTACCCCAATTTGAAATAGTAGCTAGATCAGAAGATAAGTGTTCTATGGCTTCATTACGTTTGTTTTTGAGGGAATGCTGGCTGGGGCGTTCTGGAAGACTAATTGAGTAGTGTAAGGTAGAGTCGTCTGCATATGAATGGATGGGACTGGATCTACAATATATATTTTTTAATTTTTACCTATTTTTAGGCCCCCTAGGCCTATTTTAAAATTTAAAAACTCCATAGACAAGTTATTTATGAACGGATTTTGTATAAATTTATAGCATAAGTACAGTTTGGCAAGCTGAATCGAATGGCGCAAACAGAATTAAAATCGGACCATTAGTTTAGGATTTCGATTTTGACTGGGCCTTCCTGGAGGGCCCAGGGGACCGTTTTATGGACTTTAAAAGTCCTCTGTAGCCCAAACTATAAGTCCTAGGGAATTCTACTTGGTGCCATTCGATTTTTCTCGGCGAGCTGCTTCTAGACACGGTCTTAGATTTCATTTTCGCCCAGCCATTCGGCCAGAATCGAAAATATTTTTCTCAAAAACCTTGGGTTTAAGCCCAGGCAAATCGGTGATTTTAGTCGAATTTTGACTTGTCAATATTATTACATATTTGGATTCGTCTCGCCGTTGCGGATTCAACGGTATATATTTTTTTTAATTTTGACCTATTTTTAGGCCCCCTAGGCCTATTTTAAAATTTAAAAACTCCATAGACGAGTTATTTATGAACGGATTTTGTTTAAATTTATAGCATAAGTACACTTTGGCAAGCTGAATCGAATGGCGCAAACAGAATTAAAATCGGACCATTAGTTTAGGATTTCGATTTTGACGGGGCCTTCCTGGAGGGCCCAGGGGACCGTTTTTTTGGACTTTAAAAGTCCTCTGTAGCCCAAACTATAAGTCCTAGGGAATTCTCCTTGGTGCCATTCGATTTTTGTCGGCGAGCTGCTTCTAGACACGGTCTTAGATTTCTTTTTCACCGAGCCATTCGGCCAGAATCGAAAATAGTTGTCTCAAAAACCTTATTAAGCCCAGGCAAATCGGTGATTTTGGTCAAATTTTGACTTCTTGGTGCCATTCGATTTTTCTCGGCGAGCTGCTTCTAGACACGGTCTTAGATTTCATTTTCGCCCAGCCATTCGGCCAGAATCGAAAATATTTTTGTCAAAAACTAAGCCCAGGCAAATCGGTGATTTTGGTCGAATTTTGACTTGTCAATATTATTACATATTTGGATTCGTCTCGCCGTTGCGGATTCAACGGTGGCCTTCCTGGAGGGCCCAGGGGACCGTTTTTTGGACTTTAAAAGTCCTCTGTAGCCCAAACTATAAGCCCTAGGGAATTTTGCTTGGTGCCATTCGATTTTTCTCGGCGAGCTGCTTCTAGACACGGTCTTAGATTTCATTTTCGCCCAGCCATTCGGCCAGAATCGAAAATATTTTTGTCAAAAACCTTGGGTATTTGCCCAGGCAAATTGGTGATTTTGGTCGAATTTTGACTTGTCAATATTATTACATATTTGGATTCGTCTCGCCGTTGCGGATTCAACGGTATATATTTGTTTTAATTTTGACCTATTTTTAGGCCCCCTAGGCCTATTTTAAAATTTAAAAACTCCATAGACGAGTTATTTATGAACGGATTTTGTTTAAATTTATAGCATAAGTACACTTTGGCAGGCTGAATCGAATGGCGCAAACATAATTAAAATCGGACCATTAGTTTAGGATTTCGATTTTGACGGGGCCTTCCTGGAGGGCCCAGGGGACCGTTTTATGGACTTTAAAAGTCCTCTGTAGCCCAAACTATAAGTCCTAGGGAATTCTCCTTGGTGCCATTCGATTTTTGTCGGCGAGCTGCTTCTAGACACGGTCTTAGATTTCATTTTCGTCCAGCCATTCGGCCAGAATCGATTTTTTTTTCTCTCAAAAACCTTGGGTTAAGCCCAGGCAAATTGGTGATTTTGGTCGAATTTTGACTTGTCAATATTATTACATATTTGGATTCGTCTCGCCGTTGCGGATTCAACGGTATATATTTGTTTTAATTTTGACCTATTTTTAGGCCCCCTAGGCCTATTTTAAAATTTAAAAACTCCATAGACGAGTTATTTATGAACGGATTTTGTTTAAATTTATACCATAAGTACACTTTGTCAAGCTGAATCGAATGGCGCAAACAGAATTAAAATCGGACCATTAGTTTAGGATTTCGATTTTGACTGGGCCTTCCTGGAGGGCCCACAAGGTGATACAAGCATGAAACTTCCCGGAAATGTTCACAAGGACCTACTTTACAATTTCAGAGCAGGAGCCACCGAGATTTCTGTATTGCATAGCAACGGTTGCTAGGCAAAGCATTTTCCTTAGCAACCGGCAGCAACAATGCAGTTTCTGAACTACTATGAAGTGTTATGACTTTGTACTTTTATTTATTTTCCTATATTCAGTCCTAAAATGGTTCAAAAGATGTATAAAAGCATATATATCTATATAATAGAGTGAATGTCAGCACACAACCAGGGCACACTGGTGACATCACTGCTGTGTAACTCAGCATGGGGTTCAGTGCCAGCTGATCTAGATATACTAGTACTTTAATAAGTACTAGTATATCTAGATCAGTGTCCCAAATGCTATCTAACAGCCCCAAATCCACTAGCTACTAAACTGTAGTTTGTAGTTGGTAGATGTAGTTAGATAGCCGCGCCTGAATTGACAGGATGTGCCAGCGCGGGAGAGCCGAGCCAAGGGTAACGGGGCTTAAGAATTACCCGGAAGGTGTACAGATCGCACGGGACTTAAATGGCACTGGATGAACGATCGGGCTAGGTGTAGGGAAACTGAACCTAGTTGTATCCCATAAAGGAATGTGTGCAACAGATGTATTTGATAAAGGTGGTAAAAGGATAAACCCTCGAACCCGTCATGCTCACCAAGTCACTGCATGTGCATTGTACATCCTTCTCAAGAAGGCTTATGATGGATATGTTGCAAACAATTCCGAAGAATCCACAGACACTTTCAGCACATGGTGTGAACGGCGAAAAGCTGAAAGTCCTCAGTTCATGTACTGGCATATGAGTCTAGAGCTGGAACTTCTCTTGTTCACATTTGTGCGATCACTACGTACTGGTGACTTTGATTTGTATGTGGATACATTGAAGAAATTGACACCTTGGTTCTTCAGTCTCAACCACACCCACTACGCACGTTGGATGTCCGTACATGTGCGTGACATGAGCAGTCTACCTCACACTCATCCAGATGTTGCCAAAGAATTTCAGCAAGGCAAGTTTGTTGTGGCAAAATCCCAGAGAAAATTCTCCCTCATTGCTGTCGATCACTGCCATGAACAAAACAATGGAGTAATGAAGGATGAAGGCGGAATCATCGGGCTTACCCAGGATGCAAACTCCCTCTTGAGATGGGCAGTGGCAGGACCAGAACTTGTCAGAGTAATTTCTGAGTTTGAAGCGACCATGGTAGGGAAACAACAAAGTTCTGGGCAAAGAAACCATGAACAAACCCGGTCAACCCAGAAGTTGTTTGCTGGACAGGTTCAGGCGGTAGTTAGTGTAATGGAGGACATGGGGAGCCCATTTGAGGAGGAAGGGCAGAACCTTCTCAGACTCCATACAAAGGACATCATGGATGAGCAGTCAGTCGAGTGTCTAACCACTCTCGCATCAAAGGGTCAGGAGCAGTATGCAACATTTGTGGAAGAGCGGCTCAGAACAAATACTAAGCCAATCACAGCAACAATTACCAGGAACAAGGTGGTACTGTTCAATGTCCAAGGCAAACGATCAAACAAATCAGGGGACAAAGTCAGTCTCCTCAAAAGTGAATCTTCGCTGTTTGCAAGTCTGTATGTTGCATGTCAGACAAGGAAAGGTGACTTGAACAATTTCTTCAATCATGAAAACCTCCCATTTCCTCCATCTCCGTCTGCCTATGGGCAGCTACGTCCAGGGAAGAAGTCTGATCTCATAGAATGTCTTGAAAAGAAAGTAGGGTCATCAAATGATGTGACACCAGAGACTGAAGTGCGAATCATAGATGGTGCGGCACTTGTTCACTTTCTTAGACCTGAGGGCTGCAAGACATTTGGAGACTATGCTGCCAAGGTCTTTCTTCCATACATAAACAATGCTCAAAGTCAGGCTCTGAGAGTGGATGTTGTCTGGGACCAGTTCTTCGATAACAGCCTCAAGTCACAGACAAGAGAACAACGTGTCACTGGTCCTATTCAGCGCAGACGAGTTGGGGCGTCTAGCCCAACACCAAAGAACTGGCAGCAGTTCCTTCGTTTGGCCAACAACAAGGCAGACCTGTTTACATTCCTGAACAAGGAATTGCTGGAAAATACATCAGGAGACCAGACTCTCATTGTTACTGATGGTGCCAATGTGCTATGCTTACCTACACGAGACACCAGCAACATTGCTCCCTGCAACCATGAGGAGGCAGACTCGAGGATCATGGTGCATGTCAGTGATGCTGTTATGCAGAGCTTCCACAAGATCCTTGTTCGAACTGTGGACACTGACGTGGTAGTATTGGCAGTGGCAGTCGTACAGCAGCTGGCTCAGAGACAGCAGATAGAACTCTGGATTGCCTTTGGTTGTGGAAAGGACTTTAGGTACATCCCAGCTCATGAAATATGTGCTTCACTTGGCACAGAAAGATCCTTGGCACTGCCTGTGTTCCATGCTTATACAGGTTGTGATACCGTGTCCCATCTGGTCCAGGTGGGAAAGAAGACTGCATGGAAAGTGTGGGAGGCACATGATGGATTTTGTTCGACATTCTATGAGCTGCACAATGCACCTGAACAAATTGGTGAAGCGACTGAGGCTTCTCTGGAGTACTTCACCATTCGACTCTATGACAGGACAGCAACTTCTCGTTCCATCAATGAAGTCCGAAAGAATCTGTTCATCCACAAAGGACGTCAGATATCATGTCTACCTCCAACCAAGGCTGCTCTACAGCAACACATGAAGAGGGCAGTACTACAAGGTGGGCACCACTGGGGCTGCACCACGGTGCCAGAACGACAGTTGCCCTCTCCAAGTGAGTGGGGATGGACTTGCCCAGAAAAGTGGAGGCCTCTGTGGTCTAACTTGCCCGAAGCCAATGCAACCTGCCCAGAACTACTGAAGTGTTCTTGCCGAGGAGGATGCACAGACTGCAAATGTGTTGATGCGCATCTAAAATGCACAGCCTACTGCAAATGCAAAAGTGACTGTGACAACAGTGTCTGAAGCTTTAGGAGTGACATTTTTATAGCCTGACTTGCCCTAAATTGGATTTTATGCCACATAATTCTTGTATATGATCTCCAAATTCAATGCTACATGTTTTTTAGAACAAGGAGTTGAGAAAAAACCATAGCACCTCACAGTTTTCCAGAAACTGCATTGTTGCTGCCGGTTGCTAAGGAAAATGATTTGCCTAGCAACCGTTGCTATGCAACACTGAAATCTCGGTGGCTCCTGCCCTGAAATTGTAAAATAGGTCTTTGTGAACTATTGTGGAAAGTTTTACCCTGTAAACGTAATAATCAGCATGGCAGACAAGTTAGATCATAATAATGGCAAGAAATATATATTTTTGTTGTAATTGTAATTTCCAGGTCAATAACTGGGTGGCCGAATAACTCGATCTCTTAACCATTTCAACTAGCACCTCTCAACCAGCGTCAACTCAACTAATTGTATTGGGTTAGGTTAGGTTATGAATTATATGTCAACTTCGCATTAGTGAGTTAATTGCTCAATAGGTGGCGTTCTGAGAGTGAGGGTCCGAGTCTAGGGACTTCACCGTGAGGAGTAGTTGGAATATAGAAAAAAGTTGGATCTGGATCATTTCGCACTGACTGAGATTTATTAGTTGATATTATTATAATTACTACTTGAATTAGCATATTGAAATAAATGGTTTGCTTGTTCAAATGGTCTATTAGTTGAGATGATCTACTGGATGATATGATCTTCTGGTTGAAACGGTCTACTGAATATATTGGTCTAGACTCTATTGGATGAAAAGGTCTACTTGTTGAAATGGCTTACTGATGGAAATGGTATATTGATTGAAATGGTGTTCTGGATGATATAGTCGGATTGAAATGGTCTACTGATTTAAATGGCCTGCTGGTTTCAATACTCTGTAGTTTGAAATGGTCTGCTAGTTGAGATGGATTACTGGTTGGAACAGTCTATTAATTGAAATGAGCTACTGGTTGAATTAGCCTATTGCTTGAAATAGTTTACTATATCATTGGATCTGATGTTGAGATGGTATATTGTTGCTTCAGTCTACTGGTTGAAATAGTTTACTGGAGCAATGGTCTATTGGATGAAATTGTTGGTTGGTTGAAACAATCTATTTTATAAAATGGTCTACTGAATGCAATTGTCTACTGATTGAAATGGTAATGTGGTTGAAATATTCTACTAGTTGCGCTGGTCTACTGGTCACAATAGTTTAATGATTTATTTGGTTTACTATTGAAACGATTCACTGGTTGAAATGGCTGCTGATTGAAATGATCATATGATCTAATGATCTATTGAAATTGTCTACTGGATGCAATGTTGTACTGGTTAAAATGGTATACTCGTTAAAATGGTGTACTGGTTAAAATGGTTTACTGGTTGAAATGGTATACTGGTTAAAATGGTGTACTGGTTAAAATGGTTTACTGGTTGAAATGGTATACTGGTTAAAATGGTGTACTGGTTAAAATGGTTTACTGGTTGAAATGGTATACTGGTTAAAATGGTGTACTGGTTAAAATGGTTTACTGGTTGAAATGGTATACTGGTTAAAATGGTGTACTGGTTAAAATGGTTTACTGGTTGAAATGGTATACTGGTTAAAATGGTGTACTGGTTAAAATGGTATACTGGTTAAAATGGTGTACTGGTTAACATGGTTTACTGGTTAAAATGGTGTACTGGTTAAAATGGTTTACTGGTTAAAATGGTGTACTGGTTAAAATGGTTTACTGGTTGAAATGGTATACTGGTTAAAATGGTGTACTGGTTAAAATGGTGTACTGGTTGAAATGGTATACTGGTTAAAATGGTGTACTGGTTAAAATGGTTTACTGGTTGAAATGGTATACTGGTTAAAATGGTGTACTGGTTAAAATGGTTTACTGGTTAAAATGGTATACTGGTTAAAATGGTGTACTGGTTAAAATGGTTTACTGGTTGAAATGATATACTGGTTTAAATGGTGAAAGGGTTAAAATCGTCTACTGGTGGAGTTATCCTGGGGCTGTCATTTTATTCTGTGTTAATAATTCCAAGATGGCGTACTGTTGAAGAATTCTCCGATCTCTGTATTGTAAAAGGTCTTGATGAGGGAGGGAGGAGGGACGATGATAGAAGGGAGGAGTGAATGATGGAAGTGGGTGGAGGAGAGTACAGATCCTGTTGTAAGAGAGATCGGTCATCAGTGTCTTTGTACGCCATATTGGCACCCTCATTTTCCAACATCCGGGTATCATTATATTTTTGATCGTGTCGAATTTTGATACCCAACCTATTCGAACTGTATTAGTTTTGACAAATTGTAATTATAGGTATGGGCATACATACTTTACGTACACAAAGAGGCTACGAGGGAGGTAGTTGCTTTTCCTGGACCCCTTTCTCCCTCATATTTAGCCCCATTAGTTTGGAGATTTTGTGATGTTCGCTCCATTATTTTGTCGATTTCAAGACCTTGCGCCCCATTTTGTATCAATATTTATCCCTTTCGTGCCATTCAGGTGTCGATTTTTGTCCTGGCAAGCGATAGCGTGCCTGTAATTTTGAAGGAACCGGCCTTTGGCAGCGACATTTTTTACGGAAGATGTACAAATTAATCTGGAAGAGGTATTTTGAGGATGTTTCTTATAAGCTTGACGGATGTCTAGGATGTCTAGGGAGGAAACTAAATTAGTATTAAATAAATACCTAATAAACAAGTAAAAACCACCTACCCCCCTGAATGACGGTAGTGGCATCAATATGGCGAAGGATGGCATGTCTGTAGCCACGAGTCTCTAGCGAAGAGGGGCGGGGGTGGTGGTGGTGGTGGTAGTGGTACTGAGGGTGTAGGAGGGGAAGGAAGAAGGTAGGAAGGGAGGCCACCTCGCTTTTTTGCTCTTTCTCTCCCTCTCTCTTTGGCTTGTATCCATTCGGCCCCATTCAGCCTACTGTTTTAAGATGTTTACCCCCATCCAGCTGTCAATATTTTTTTGGCGATCGGTAGCGAGCCAGCAGATAGATATTTTTGTTTTGCCAGCAAGCTAAGTTTGTAAATTTTTCGATAGAAAAATTTCTCCGACGAAGCCGGATTTCTTCAAACAATGCTGGCTCGCTATCGATCGCCAGGAAGAAATCGACACCTGGATGGGGATAAACGTCTTAACATAGTTGTCTGAATGAGGCCAAATGGATACAAGCCAGGGAAAGAGAGAAAAGGAGAGGAAGATAACAAAAAGCCCCTTAAGGTGGAGGGATCAAGATGTACACAATGATCAGATATACAGGAGGGAGAGATAAGAGAGAGTAAGGTGGAAGATGTAGCAAGAAAGGGCTCTTCTGATGTTTGATTACCTTGTACACCTGTGACGCTATTTTCCATTTCAATTTGATTCCTTTAAGAGGGGATGGTTAACTTTTTGGGCGATTTTTGCATGTATTAATTATGTTTCTAGTTTCCTCCCTACACCTCAATCAAATTAAAAACACATCCATTACATCCCACTTCTAGATTAATTTGTACATTTTTCGGTAGACAAATTTCCCGGCCGACGGCCGGTTCTTCTAACATTACAGGCTCACTGTCGTTCACCAGGGAAAAAATCGACACCTAAATAGCACGAAGGGTCTAAATATTGACGAAGAAATGGGGCAAAAGGTATTAAAATCGCCAAACTAATGGGCCGAACGTCATAAAATCTGAAAACTATTGGGGGTAAGCATGAGGGAGAAGGGTGACCAGAAAAACAGCCCATGTCCCCTTAAGTGATTCGATGTAGATTAGGAAGGGCCTCTAGGATTGCGAGTAGTAAAAGCCAATCTCAGTATTCCATCTACCTCTTATAAGTTATTCCTTAGCCGTATAACTTTATCTACTGATAACAAATAACCTGAAAACTGGCGGCAACTTATACTGAAAGGGTTAATCAACATGCACAGAGAGAGAGAGAGCGAGAGAGTGGGCGGGGGGGATGTCAGTGTACGAGTGAATAAGTGAGAGAGAATGAGTTAGTGGGTTTGTGAATGAATAGAAAATTAAGTGTAATTAACGTAGACTAGTACCTTGTGAATATTTATTTGCACAAATATTGTTTTATATTTGGAACCTCGCCCAACAGACTACCAATACTCTCAGTCCACAGCACGACAAAGGAAACAAAGACTGTGATTACATAAAGGAATTCCCTGATAATTCTCCAAGTGTAGGTCGAGGAGAATATTTAACTTAGCTTCACCAGAACATTTCAGCCAACTACCTTCGAAATATATGAGTAAATGTGCAACCATATATAAGTGTCTGAGAATATATAATATTCTTAAGTTACACTTCGAGTATTATCTAAAAATTCCTTTCTGAAATACATTTCCAGCGTTCCTTTGTAGTGCAGTGGACTGAAGTCGTTGATATTCTGTTCGTCTAAGGTTGAGCACCAGGATATGATATATATATATTTTTTTTTTTTTTTTTTTTTTTAAGAGACAATCAACGGAGGAAGGAAAAACACAGATAAAACAAAAAGGTCCATGTGCCTAAAGGCATCCTCCATTCATAATATGTTTGTAACAACTGGATTTATATTTTTGTAGATTGTAAGTTTGTGGAAAGCAACTCGAGGGAAGTGAATTCCAAAGCGTAGTAGTTCTAGGGATAAATGAATTTTGATAAGCAGAAGTTCTGCATTGTGGAGGAGAAAGTGTAAATTCATGGGCGCTCTCAGCTGCCCTAGTTCTACGGGGAAAGATGTGGAGAGGCGGCACAATTGAAGCAAGTTTCTCGGAACAATTGCTGTGAAAATATCTGTAGAATAATGCAAGGGATGCAACGTTTCTTCGTATGGATAATGTAGGAAGGTCCTGTGTGATTGCAGGGTTATTGATTAATCAAATAGCTTTATTTTGAATTTTGTCCAACTGCCTCAATGCAACCACTACACTTCCACTCCACAGAGGTGAACAGTAATCCATCTGAGAACGCACATGACTTTTATATATTACGGCCAACTGCTCGTCAGTGAGATTCTGTCGGTTAGAAAATTGAATGTACTTGGTTTTCTGTGCATTAAATGAAACTAGATTCTTTTGTCCCCATTCATTAATTCTAGAAAGGTCCTGGTTCAGAGAAATTGCAGTGTTTATTTTTGAATTTATAAGATCGGGTTGGGTGAAAGAATTGGTAAATATATATATATATATATATATATATATATATATATATAGTATATCACAAACACACGTGAGCCACTAAATGTTTCTAATCTCAGTGAGGTTCGAACCGCCGACCGTCAGGACGATAGCCGACGCTTTAATCAACTACAACACGGCAAACTCCCACTGAGAGATTAGAAACATATAATTATATATACTGTATATACAGTACAAAGGAGTACAAAGGAAAACAAGCAACAACAGGTCATGCGACCCTTCGAGGTTACTTGCCCTCCAAAACACTGCTGTTCCTAGTGTTGCAACAATATTTCGGAGAGAATGTGGGAAAGATGTGAGAAGGAAGTGCTGCCCTGGGGCTTAGTTCATGGCAGGGGAAATTATATTAAAATCTATTAGGTTATTGAACAAACACTAGTAAAGAAAATATTTATTCAATTACTAATGCAGTGAACCTTGGGTTCAGGGCAAGGTGCTAGTCTAGGCAAACTTTGTTGCAGTCTACGACATCTCGGGGAAGCCCCTTCCACAAGTTGATGACTCGATTAAAGAAGAAATTCTTGGAGTTGAATGATTTACCAATGATTTTGCAGCCATATCCCCGCGTGTAATTTGATCGGTCAATCGTAAAATATTTATTACAGTTCATGTTGTCGATGCATTTAATGATCTTGAAAACTTGAATATGGGCACCTCTCAATCTGGGCTTGGTTAATGGATATACATTTAGTTCTTTAAGACGTTCCTCGTATGGTTTGTTCCGAAGACAGAGTATCATCTTGGTAGCTAATCGTTTGATTTGTTCCAAATTGTCTATATTTTTTTTATAGTAAGGGCACCAGAACTGAACGCAGTATTCCAAAAGTGGGCGGACTAATAAATTGTAAAGGGTGAGGATAATGTCTTTTGAATTATGTTCAAATGATCTACCTATGAAACCTATAATTGTGTTTGCATTCTTAACAACTTCAGCACAATGTTGACTTGGATTTAAGTTACTGGATATTGTTACTCCTAAATCGGTTTCTCTGTCTACACTCTTTAGCTGGGTGCCATTCATCGAGTAGTCTGCTTTTTCATTGCGGTATCCGATATGAAGTACTTTACACTTATCTTCATGTAAGCACATTTGCCAGATGTTAGCCCATTGTGAAAGCTTGTTTATTGTTTTGCATATCTTCAACATGTTCATTTGTCAGTACGGCATTTGCGCTTTGTGTGTCATCTGCAAACTTTGAGATTGTACAGGTGAAACCCTCATCTATGTCGTTAATGTAAATTAGAAAAAGGACTGGCCCCAGCACTGATCTTTGAGGTACATCACTAGTTACATTTGTCCACGTTGATACTTCCCCATTAATAACTACTCTTTGTTTCCTTTCACTAAGCCAATTGTCTATCCACTGTAGACCGCCACCTTGTATTCCAGTATATATTCCATATATACAGTATATATATATATACAGTATACTGTATATAATTTATATATATATATATATATATATATATATATATACAGTATATATATATATATAATATATATATATATATATATATATATATATATATATATATATATATATATATATATATATATATATATATATACTGTATACTGTATATTTATGCAGTATATATACGGTATATGTGTGGGTGTGTGTGTGTGTGTACCAAGTCACAGAATCACGTGAACTATATGTATGTTGCAGACGTCCACAGGGACACAAAGAAACACGAGGAGAACCCAAGCGTGTTCGTGTATTCACATCTTCAGGGGTTAGCACTGAGTGGGGTTACACAGTAAAAGTCATGTGAAAAATACAAAATTATATGAAGAAATATATATAACTACATTGAAATATGAACATTACTCCGAATATATATGAGACATAATATGGGATTCAAATGAGTCCTACAGTACCTATTATTATGATACAACATAGTCTGCTAAACAAATTGTCTATTTTTTTTTTCCTCTCTGTTCAAAGTATCGCAATGTTAATAAGATGCGAAGATAAGACTATTAGAATACCAGACGAGACGATGTAAACAAACAAGTGTCATTCAAACCACATTGAAGTTAATATTGTTTGCAAATAGTGTAAATAATGTTCATATTGGGATATTTGTTTTAATATAACTTGATTATATTATATTACGACCAACAAACAAATGTCAAGGAACTACATGAATAAACACATAATTCAAATCCTTCCCTTTCACAATATCACTTTGATGTTGTTTAATATTAATTTTCAAATCTGTACCTGTCTGGCTAATATATTATGCACTAGTACAGCTTTTACAGGTTATTTGAAAACACATCCCATAGAGTTTTCAGGGACATTCTTAATTAACATATTTTTGGCAGACTTATTGCTACTAAACACAAAGTCACATTAAAACGCTTCAACAAATTAGGAATCTGAACAAATTTCGTTCTATCCAGCATAACAAGCTTTTTTTTTTTTTTTTTACTGGCTTTGCTTAGCTCGCTATTAATATTTATCAAGAAATTATTCAGGATACTTCAGTCTAGATCCTATCTTGTAGATGTTGTCAATCTCCTGGTCTAAAAACTTTAGGCGACATATTTGCAATGCAAATGTTGTTTAACATGGAAGATAAAACTGAAAGTTTAACCCTTGTCGTGGTGAGAAAGATAGAAGATGAACACTTGTAGGTTTTCTAAAAATACTAAGCTAAAAACCATTACCACTTCTATAAATATTACAGTTTCATAAGGGCACCTTCTTATCAACTTCTGCTTCAAGGGTGAATTTAATGGAAGGAGATAAATTGTATATTTTGAAAAGTGCGTGTGGAGTCACATGGAGTTGTAGACAGACAAATAATGTAGTACGAGTGTGATGTGGTGTGGATGTATATGTGTTGGAGAGTGTGAACAGGAACACCTTGTGGAGGTTCGGCTATATGGTGCATATGGCGAGTGAGCCAATTACTAAAAGAATGTATGAGAGTGAGTTGGAAGGTCAGATAAGGTAGAGGGAGACAGCAACATGAGATGGAGGGATGGAGCTGAATGAATGAGTTGTGGGATGGAGGAGGGGCACAGGCTGACGAATGACTGGGAAGCATGTAGGCGATTAAATCGTGGCCAGCCCCTAGGTGATTAAAACGTCAAGCAATAGATAAATACATTTATATTGACAATGACTGAAATTATATTGTATCATAAATTATAAGCATCTATTGCTTATGAAATCGCGAAATACAGTTTGTAAAACTGAACGACTGAATCGACGGATTGCTTGTTGTTTTAATGAATCTTCATGTTTGCTTGCTAGCCACTTTAGTGAATTGGTCTCTTATGATTGCAAGCAGAGAGTGATCCCGCAATCATGATTCATCGAGTCAGAAGTTATCATGTTCAATTTAGCAATCAAGAATACGTGATCGATTTGAGTGAATGCGACCCCGTTTTTTGTTACTTGTCAATATGCCATGCTGTGGATACTAACTTGGATGAAGGAAAGCAAATAAATGCTCGAATATAATCTCTGATAAAACAAATAGGGAGGGGTGATATATATATATATATATATATATATAATATATATATATATATATATATTGTTACCTTACGAGCGGGGTTCAGAACCCATAACAAACATTCC
This sequence comes from Paralithodes platypus, assembly GCA_032716605.1. NCBI lineage: Eukaryota > Metazoa > Arthropoda > Malacostraca > Decapoda > Lithodidae > Paralithodes > Paralithodes platypus. The sequence continues at coordinate 21,500,556 of CM064575.1, read as the reverse complement.
ACTAAAACCACAAAATAAGGACTTATTACTTAGCCTCACAAAATGTGGTAAGTATGACTTATCATTTTCAGTCAAGATAAAGTGGCATGTTAAACTTCCATAAAACTAGCGCATCTCTTCGTAGTCACCAAAACCTTGGTAGGTGAAAAAATGTGGCAAGTTCTTAAAACATCAGTTTGATATCAAATGGCTGTTTTCGCCTGAAACCCCAAAGATATTTCTTTCTCACCACTCGTTCATAATAAGTTATCTATAGTGACTTTGACTTAGATTTATCACAACATAATCAAAAACAAATTATACTAATATAAAGATAAAGGTGTAGAATGTAAATATTATGTAAAATAATATTATATTTATTTACATGAGATTAATTAATAAGTTCATTATAGTGAAAATATCAAAGTGAGAACATTAAAGTGAAACAATAAAGACACTCTTAGTCAAAATAAATACATAATTACCATCCAAGAGAGTAAGTGAAAGCAATCAAGTGAACATAGAAGAACACTAGGCTATACTTATCCCACTCATGGTGATTCTTTTACAAACGTGGACACAGGGCAGGTCAGTTCCAGATGGTGGTTGAGTTAACATTAGTTTTCTTAGTCAAAATGTAATCTGGGGTAACCTTGCTCTGGCCAAAACAAAAATTAACTGTATTCATCATCAACTCATTAGATACTCTCTGGATTTAAGTATTTTAAGTAATTTAACTATGCATTCTATAATATCTATTGTAATCAACACTTATGCTTAGACAAGCCTACTACAGTATTAACTCGTTAAGAAAGGGGTGGGGGGGGGGGGGGTGATGAGGAAGGAATGTTCAACTACCACACTAGGTATGCACTCATAGACAATAATATTTTCTTATATACGATGCTAAGCTGCCTACAGGTCAAATTAACTATACCAGGCCCATAACACTGCATACGATATTCAATCATAAATAATTAAAGATCACATCCACCATTATAAGCACAATACCACAAATACAACCAGTGACACTTTAATAACGTAATAAAGTAGAAATCCCTAACACTATATATATATATATATATATATATATATATATATATATATATATATATATATATATTGTATATAATATATAGCAAAGTTCAATAACTCTAAACAGTACATTTCCCCTAATATCGAGTTTTTCCCGATACACAGCATTCCACTGAAGTTGGTGATATTTATGTGCATATCTAAATATATTTCGTCTACGATATTTCATATGCATAAGATCTTATCAGATTGAACTGGTTAATGTGAACAAATATTCTTATTTAAGACTAATATACAAGACATACCCACACATTTTCTCTCTGGTTCACACATACACACCCCTCTCTCTTTCACACACACACAAACTTCACTCTCTCTCTCTCTCTCTCTCTCTCTCTCTCTCTCTCTCTCTCTCTCTCTCTCTCTCTCTCTCTTTTATCAAAATAAGACACAAACATTAATTTTATGGACATATAGGGATGTTGGTATATACAGTAGATAAATATATAGTTAACAATTATATACAGTACTGTAGATAAATACACATAGCGGAAACAGAAATGTAGATAGATTAAAAGACAGACACATCACACCAGGCCAGACCAGACAGACAGACTGACGAGCAGACAGAAAGACAGAAAAACAGACAGAGAGATATACAGACAGACAGACAGATAGACATACAGACAGAAAGACATACAGAAAGACAGACAGAGAGACATGCAGACAGACATACAGACAGAAAGACATACAGAAAGACAGACAGAGAGACAGATAGACATAGAGACATACATAAAGAATGACAGACAGAGAGACATACAGACATACATACACAAAGACAGACATAGAGACATACAGACAGAGAGACATAATAGACATACAGACAGACACATAACAATCGCCTGTATCTGGAGTTGTAAAGATGTTATCACTTTTCATGAGGGATTTGGCGACCCTTGAGGAATATAGTGTATGGTGGAGCAGCATGGGTACGATGGCTACTTTACACACACACTTTTACAATCACACGATCACAAACACACACACGGACGCACACGGCCACGTTTATACATACACACACACAAACACACGCACAAACACATTTATATATACAGGTATATATACCGGTATATATATATATATATATACAGTATATATATATATATCATTTCTTTAATACATACGAGGTTGAAAGAAATGGCAATTTCTGCGTTGGAAATTTTATTATTCAAAGTTTCCAGGTCTCTGATGAGTTTTCGCTGGGTGGCAGGAAGTAGATGAATGAGATGAGCAAAATTCATGGTGGTACAGGGTTCCCTAAATGTACATGATGATACAGGATATACGACGCGTTTCACTGGACAACCAGCATTATCAAGTAAGGGTAGAATAATATAAAAGTTAAACAGGAAGGGTATATATAGAGGGGCAGAGGAGGCGAAAATCAGGGGGCAAAAGTCTCCTATTGGTGGAGGGGTATTCTAGGAGTGCAAAAGGGGGAACCGCTTCACGCAGGCGCACTGGATGCGGGATGGTGTTGGTCGGGTGGCGGAGTCAAAGCTGATTGGCTGCGTGTCGAGGGGCGTGGCCTAAGTTGTGTGGTCCGTGTGGCGCCGGCAGAAGACGAAGCTGAAGGAGGTAGCGCGGGGGGCTGCGTCAAGGGCACCGGGGGGCGAGGAGGGGCGTTAGGTCCTGTAGGGTAGTGCCTTTTGGCAGAAGGAAGGATCTGAAGGTCTAGAGTTTGGTTGTTGATGTTAGGATGTAAGGCTTGGATATATAACGCTTCGAGTATAGGTAATCTCCTTGGGTCACTTTCTTTATCGAGTATGGTGGTGTGTTTCTCTAACTCGTTGCGTGTGAGGTGGGGGTGAGATAGTGGTCTTTGATGGCTCCAGCCTGAAGGTGAAGAGTTAACCGACGTGAAAGACGAGTCTGCGTCATGCCAATATAGGAATGAGGTCCACAGTCCTCATAATTGCAGGTATGTTGGTAAATGACGTGATCGTCAGTCATCGGGCTCTTTATCTTGGTAGAAGCTGGTTTGTTGCGGAGAATGAGGTTGGAGGTCTTGGGAGATTTGTAATATATTATTAATTTGATTTTGTTTTCCGGGTTGGTTGGGTGGACATGCTTGGAGATTATTTCTTTTAAGATGGTCTCGTCATTTTTGTGTTCAGAGGACATGTAATTGCGGTAGAAGATCTTAATTTCATTGTGGGGGTCAATGTTGGGAGGGCTTTGGGTGTACCATTTTTCAAGATGGTGGTTGATGGTGCTGGAGATGTCGGAGTTGGAGTATCCATTATTCACTAAAACTTGGGATAGTCTTTCTAGTTCCTGGTGGGTGTCGGCCCAGGTAGAGCAGTGTGTGAGGGCTCTCCTTTCATAGGCGGAGATGGAGGATAGAAGATAACGGCGGGGGCATTCACTATCGCCGTTGAGGCATTGTCCTGTGTTAGTTGGTATAGTGTAGACGGTGGTTTTGAACCCATGGTCGTTCAGAGCTACGAGGATGTCGAGGATGCTCTTCACCTTCAGGCTGGAGCCATCAAAGACCACTATCTCACCCCCAACCACCCCCACCTCACACGCAACGAGTTAGAGAAACACACCACCATACTCGATAAAGAAAGTGACCCAAAGAGATTACCTATACTCGAAGCGTTATATATCCAAGTCTTACATCCTAACATCAACAACCAAACTCTAGACCTTCAGATCCTTCCTTCTGCCAAAAGGCACTACCCTACAGGACCTAACGCCCCTCCTCGCCCCCCGGTGCCCTTGACGCAGCCCCCCGCTTCAGCTTCGTCTTCTGCCGGCGCCACACGGACCACACAACTTAGGCCACGCCCCTCGACACGCAGCCAATCAGCTTTGACTCCGCCACCCGACCAACACCATCCCGCATCCAGTGCGCCTGCATGAAGCGGTTACCCCTTTTGCACTCCTAGAATACCCCTCCACCAATAGGAGACTTTTGCCCCCTGATTTTCGCCTCCTTTGATCCTCCACCCTCTATATATACCCTTCCTGTTTACCTTTTATATCTTTCTACCCTTACTTGATAATGCTGGTTGTCCAATGAAACGCGTCGTGTATCCTGTATCATCATGTACATTTATGTAACCCTGTACCACCATGAATTTTGCTCATCTCATTCATCTACTTCCTGCCACCCAGCGAAAACTCATCAGAGACCTGGAAACTTTGAATAATAAAATTTCCAACGCAGAAATTGCCATTTCTTTCAACCTCGTATGTATTAAAGAAAATTTATTACCTGGCTTTACTAACATATATATATATATATATATATATATATATATATATATATATATATATATATACCGGTATATATATATATATATATATATATATATATATATATATATATATATATATATATATATATATATATATATATATATATATATATATATATATATAAATGTATATATATAGCTATGCATATATATATATTTATATATATATATATATAATGAAGAGAAACACCAGGGCGTGATAGAAGAGCACGTTCATCTTGTCTATATTTATTGCAACGTTTCGGAGACACACTTACTCCATCATCAGGCAAATATATAAATAACAGATACACACACTTGTAAGAAAACACTAGTATCATAGTGAAATACAATAATCTCATAAAGCCTAAGAAAAATGACATAGTATGAAAATATGAAGAAAGACTATGGTAAACCTAAATAAGTATCGTAAATTGGTGATATAGAAACAGATTCATAGATGACATAATCAATACCACAAACATTATGAGTTAATCACAACACTTCTAAACACTATACATACGGAAACACGAGAAATAACTTACATTATGAAGATGTTAAGAACAAAAGAGGTCGGTTGATTTTTCATTGCTACCTAATGAAGGTTTTAGTTTCACATGTAAATTTTGGTGTTTCTCTTCATTATTCGCCTCCGCTTTCCACGGACAAGATCAATAGCTGATATATATATATATATATATATATATATATATATATATAACTTAAGGATATTTTTGTACAGATGATTCTAAGCTTAACTTATTCTACAAAATATATTATAAATCTGAACCGTTTAAAAGGAAGTGAAGGTTTTATATAGTGTCCTCCCCAACGTTGCTGCAATGGACTTTCCATGTAAAACAGTTTCCAGCAGGTCCAAGTGACCTATTATATCTATAATAATTTCATGTGAGGACGCGATCATGTCCTAAGGCACTTTTGCCCTCGTGCACGGGTGGACGCGATCGCATCCTTAAGCATTTACAAATTCAGTAAAACTACACTAAAGACGCGATCGTGTCCATTTTTGGACAGGGACTTGATGGTAGACTAGTCTATATGTGGGGGTATCTTGTAGCCCTCTACTCAGTCATGGCTGGGTCAACGGGAACAAAGAGAAGACCTCAGCTGCCCAGAGAGTGTGTCGCTTGTCCATGGAAACTTAAAAAAAAATATTGAGACCTGAGAGGGTTAATCTTACAGAATTATACTGTATATTGTGATAATAACATAATCAAATATTTGCAGTTAAATGAGGGTGTGGTAGGCTCTAGGACAGGTAAGACAGCCTAATGGGGATTTACTGAATAAAATGCTAATTTCAACAGGTAATATCTCTGTAACAAGTAAATTTTTTAAATTTTGCTTACAGAACATTATATGCGTAGAATATTTTTCATAACATAATCCAGCTGAAGTTAGGCATGTCTATCTCGGGACACCCTGTGTATATATAAATACGGTATATATACTGCATATATTTATATATATATACATATATATATATATATATACTGTATATATATATATATTATGACGGCCACAAATTTAGCTGATAGCCATGATGAAGCTAAATGATTATGTTAATTTGGCTATTGGTAATTATATTAATTTGGTTTTAAGGAGCCTAGAAATACAAAGATAACAAACTAACTTTAGGTAATTATGCTTATCATAGTTAATTCAAAATATAATGATTGTCATTATATTAATTCATGTAGCTAATATATCATAGTTATCGGCTAGATTAGTGGTAAAATATGAAACACAAATTATTATCACGGGTCATATTTTATATGCATATTATTCTTTTCTATTTTTAGCAAAACTAGCAACACCACTTCATTATAACTTTGTCATGTTATTTAAAATTATAGTTTTCTCCATTAATTAATACAGAATATTTGCTTGTATGCTTTGCGCGCTTCCTACAGTGTCCCCCCATGCACTCATTAAAATGTCTTTTTGGGAACCAGCCATTCTCGAAATTCAAACTAGAATTCCACAAGGACCCAGAAAACCACGATTTGGTCAATTGTTTAGTTCTTGGGCATGAAACGAGATTGCACATGTTGCTGGCCTTTCAACATACGATTCCGAATTCACACAAATAAATTATGAGAAAAACCCTGGCCTAGCACAATAAGCAGCGGAACAACACGGTAATTGTTGCAGCCCTGTCAGTCCCTTTACAGTTTCCAGAGAGGAATGACCAAGCCCCTTTTCTAGTTCACAAATCAGCAGACAGAACCCAATGCTACTCATGGATCCTTGTTCATGGTGGATGCAATAAGGTCGACATCCACCATAGCAAAATTGTTGGCAAAGTTATATGATTCCTTTGCCCCACACTGTCTCTCTCTCCCAGCCGGCCTGACCACCGTAAGTTATGAGAGTATAAAGTTCGCTACATCCTTCATCACCTTCAGATGTTTCGTTTCACTCTGACTCCCCTAAACCTCCTTCTCCCCTCAGTTAATTTTATATATATAGCGCCAACATCAAGGGACATTCGAGCCAAAATACCTGGATACACAGAGTTTGTAGCAATTTAAGTCAAAGGGTGAGGGAAAGACTGATTCTGGGAGAGAGTTCCAGAGCTCAGCTGTTGAATAGAAGACAGATTGAGAAAGAAATTTCACTCTTGGGTTGGAAAGTTGCACAGAGAAGGGGTGGGATGGTGTTTCAAGACGGGTGCTACGTGCTCTACGAAGAGTTTACACTGGTTTACACTGAGAGAGCTCTGAGGAACACTGATTATTGTAATAGCGGTAGAATAGTGGGAGAGATGTAACATTGTGGCGAAGGGAGAGAGACTGCAGATAATTGGTGAGTGGACATGAGTTAATGAGACAGAAGGCTTCTTTACTACTTTGTCTAGAAGTGCTGTGTGAGAGGATCCTCCCTACACGTGTTAACAATAATTAATACATGGACGCACTGTGCCCCTGTACAGAGCAAGAAGCTGCGCATGAGTGAAGTATATATATATATATATATATATATATATATATATATATATATATATATATATATACACTGTATTTTCCCTACCCATATTTTACTCAGGCTATTCATTAATATATTTATTCTGTTTCCTCAAAAATATGAAACTAGTTCGAGTGCCTACTATTTGAATATATACAGTATATATTCTCTGTTTGCTTCCACTGTTTCTTTCTGTTTGATATAGTATATTTTGTTCCTGAACTTTCCCCCTTTTCCTCTATTTACATTTTATTTTCGATAAAACAAATCCATTTCCCGCTATTGTATCTCTCTCGATTTCAATGTTCGATTTATTTGTATTGTTAGGTCATTGTTTAAGGGTATATTTTAAGCAACCTTGTCAGATTCATGTGCATTATCCGTGAATCTTCTCGCCTCTTTTTCCTTTAACACCTTATTAGCGGGCTAGCGGTCTATTTATATGTACCGCCCAGCGGGGTGTTTTTAGCCAAAATAGGGCTGTTTACGTGATCATTTTCATGCCTAAATAAGACCCAGAGCGTAAAACAAGTATCTATCCCTGAAAGGGAATAAGCAGAGCTTTCCAATGACACCATAACGATCCTTTTATGACGGCTAGTTTTCTTGCAACAACCGCGCAACACGAGTGCAAAAAGCATGTAATTCGGTACTTTCCCCATACAATTCAGTATGTAGCGAGTGAGAGAGGGAGGGAGGAGGTGGGATTCGTGTCAGTAGGTTCGCCGCGGTGGTCTGGAGCAGTCATACGCTCGCTACTCTCCTGCCACCACTTGTCTCTCTCTCTCAGCAACATTACCTGCTGAAATTGCCACACGACCTATGTCGCGCGCCACCAGATAGTCCATATTTATTATACTCGACATATGTTGCGCACCGCTAGTTAAGGGTTAAACTGTAATTATATTCATCTCCCTCAAATACTACTTCTTGGATATCACATTTTGTTTTATATCCCACCACTCTTGTATTATCTGTTTCTTATTTTCATTCATCCCTGTACTTCTTTGTGGATTCCTCTCCCCTCTTCTGTTTTTACATTTTTGTTTTATCCCTCTCTATTAATTGTTATTTTATTTCTTCTTTGTATGAGACTGCTACGATTACCCTTTTCATATGTTTTCTTTTTCAAATTTTATTCTTCATCCTCTCCTCTTAAGGGGGAGGGTTCATATATTGGTCGACCCATTTATTTATCTATTATATTTTTAGTTTTCTCCATAGACCTCCATCGAGCATAAACAAACATTCCCAAGATTCCCCGTCTAGATAAATTTGTACCTTATTCGATAGAAAAATGTCTCGGACAAAGACCGGTTCCTCCTAAATTACAGGCTTGCTATTGCTCGCTAGGAAAAAATCGACACCTAAATGGCACGATATGTTTGACTTTTGATGTTTGACTTTTGATAAGTGTCCGTTCCTCTCCGTCCCCCTCTGTTTATCGTCTTTCCCATTTTCTATTTGCTCCATTCGATTTGGCCAAATTATTGTTCACTGTTTTAGTTTTACATATTGTAATGCTCTTCTTTAATTATTATCTTCCCCTACTAACTAGCTTCCCTTTCATTCTCATTATATATACATTCATTTCGTATGTTTTGTTTTCATATGGTTTCCTTATGCTAAACACTTTACATTCTCCTTCTTTTCAATGTAATTTGATTTGTTCTCTCTCTCTCTCTCTCTCTCTCTCTCTTTCTCTCCTCACACCACCTATATTGTCATCACCTCACTTATTCTCGTATAATAATGATCTTGCCCCAATTTACTCCTACCCTCCTTATATGACCTCTCCAGCAGCCCCTCAACGTAGCACTAACATCATCATCCTGGGCCGTAATTCAACCTGATCAGACATAATTCAACATTGTTATTAATTTCATCAATCTCATATTTTACTTATGTTACCCCTAAAGGTGGATTTATACTAGCGTCATCTTCCCTCAACTTCCACCTGCATCTCAATTATTTTCTGAAATACAGTTTTATAAATATTTGGTCAATTAGCTAAAAAACAAAACAATAATTAATACATAAATAATAATAATAATAAAGATAATAATAATAATAATACAAATATTTATTCATCCGTCTACTGTAGTTGCTGAGACCAGTGCAAAAGTTTCAACATGTTGCCAGAAAGAAAATTGCGAATCAAAAGTTGCTGGTAAACGCTCGTGTAAATCTACCTTTATCCTCACACATTCACCTATATTCTCTTATCGTCTTCACCCTAGCTTCTTCATGCCCACCACCATTGTCACCTAAACATCTTCACCCAAACTTAGAAGTTATCATTGTATCCCTCATAGTCCTCATCTTCCTCCTCACTTCTCATGTTCAATTATTCACAACCATTTTTATCTTGTCCCTCGTCCTAAATTGTTCATCCTCGTCTCAGCCTCTACTTAAATAATCACTCATTCACCCATCTTCTCATCACCATAAATCACGTTATCCCTAACCTGTTGGATCAAATGGTGACTTTTTATGTTTTATATTAGCTACCACCAACCGATTTTATTTGGTCTGAGGTCTGAGTTCAGTGAGCTAAAGCCTATTTGAGTTAAATCTCAAAATCTGACGAATCTTTACCAATATGATTATATATTATTTTGAGGGTAGCTGGACTGAAACTAATTTGGCATCATCTGAATGAAAAGGTTAACCTATATGATGCGATGACATAATCTCCATGTTATTCTGACTTATATTAGACGATTTTACAAAACTTAAGAAGAAACGCTTGGACATTAATTAAAGATGTTCAAACTATTTAACTTAGCCTTCTGATCCCACATACCTTCCAAAGATGTATATAATCGTCTAATAATAGGAAAAGTTGAAGGAATAATGTCGTCTTCGTTTTGTAAGGACCAATTAATCACATCATTACCCATTCGTCCACAACATATTATGTTTGTATATCGTATGCATCCAGATCCTTATTATCATACCTCATTTTCGCCCAACTTTCCAACTTCCCATAATCTTTGGCGCTACACCTCATCATTTCTATCCACCTCTCGTACATAACTTATACTACTCTACCTATTCATCCACCCTCCACCATTACCGTCACCCATCTTTGTATTGCCTTTCATGCACTCCTCATCTACATCCGGCCATTCCCCATCTTCATCCATTCATCATATCAACCCCTTTCACCTACATCACCTCTCTCATTCACCCTCCATCCCTATCATCATCCCTGTATTTGTTTATTCATTCCTCTCCCCTCGTCTGTGTGTTATATTGTTCAGACTGTTTTTATACTATTCTTTATCCCTATCTATTAATTATTATTTTCCTTCTTCTCTGTATGAGACTGCTACGATTACCCTTGTTTTATGTATTCTTTTTTCCGTGTTCTTGCCCATCCTCTCCTCTTAAGGAGGGAGGTTATATACTGTATATTGGTTGATCCATTTATTTATCCATTATTTTTTTTTAGTTTGTTCCGTAGACCTCCATGGAATTTAAAAACAAAAAAACATTCCCAAGAATCTCTCTCTAAATAGATTTGTACATTATTCTGTAAAAAAGAAATTAAGCTTAAACAAATACCCCAAGATTCCCTTTCTACATCAATTTGTACATTATTATGCAGAAAAATATCCTTAGCCATCACCCAATCAGCACTTTTCATCTTCATCCTATCTCCTATCCTCCTCCTATCTACCCACCACTTTCCATCACCCTATCAACCATTATCACAGGCCAGGACAGGGAATATAGTAAAGGTGAGACAAGTAATCAAATGTACCCCAGGATACGACCATGACCCCCATCACCCTCCTATATACGTACCCCGTCACCCATCCCAACCATTCACGACTCCCACCATTCACCCAATCACCCAATCACCCTTGCAATCAATCCATCTATCTACCCTCCACAATCTATCTTCCACACGATCATCCCTTACTCTTCAACAATACACAAATCAACGTTTCGTCTTCTCTCAATATTCTTGGTATCTCTTATTCTTCTAATCGCTCTAAGAAAGACCGTATATATGTGTGGGGAGGTTCCACCCATACCGCTCACCTTCTCTCACTAATTCCCTATAATCTCTCTATACACGCCGCATTCCTATATCGCATTATTTGCCTCTCACGTTCCTTACTTTTGACTCCCTATCAATCTTTCAACTTTAGAAGGTAAAGGGGGGGGGGGGGGGGGACTTGTTATATGAAGCATTACTTTTTGTCTCCTTTATACACATAAATTATGTTTACCCATTTATTCCCCCATCCCCATTACGACCCATAACTCTCGGCCATTCACCAAATCAACCGTTTTTGTTAACCCCATCAACCCCTTTCAACCCCCGCCTGGCCCTCCTCCCTACCCTCCTCTTCCCCCATCACCAACACCCCTGCCCCCGACTCCCACCATTGAAACATGACCCCGACCTGACGTGCCTTCCACTTTACGAGCTAATACTCATTTGACCTGACCTCGTCTTTTCAGCCCAGGACGAGGCAGGCAGGAAGCAGGAACACAGGCAGGCAGGCTAGCAGGCTTGCTTGCTTGCTTGGTAGGTATGTAGGTAGGTAGGTAAATAGGTAAATAGAAACTTTGGTAAGTACAGTAGATTTGTATGTAGGCTGTGAGAAAGTGAATTAGTTACTGACGAAGTGTGGGTATAGGTTTTATAGGTAAGTAAAGGAATATGTAGGATATAATTATATGGATTGAGGGAAATTAAGGTACGTAGGTCACTGTGGATATTCAAGTACAGATAGGTAAGTAGATAGGCTGGAAGGTAGTGACTTGCATTGCTGAATTGCCGTTAACATACAGTGATGCCTATGATGCAACGATCGCTCTTCAATACTATTAGCTTATTATTTAGATGGGAAAGAGGTTGGACATTGACTTATAAATGTTGGTGGGTATGGGGGAAATAAATACAGGTAAATAGGAAAAGTAAATGAAGGACAGCATGGCAGGCAATATATTTTAGATGTAATTAGTTAGAGAGAAGGTGGCCAATAAGTAAGTAAAGCAGCATGGAGGTGGATAGGAAGTAAGTGGGAAGGTTGCAGGGTATTTAAAGAGATGGATAGCAATAAAAGGAGCATGAAAGCATAATTTGTGTTTATTAAGTCAGTAAGTAGGTATACAGCATAAGACAAATATTAAGGTAAGTAGGGAGGAAGTGACTCAGGCTCGGTTCAGTGAGATGATATACTAGAATTGTTCTCTGTTAAAAGAAAGAGAGAGAGAGAGAGAGTACAAAGGAGTACAAAGGAAAACAAGCAACAACATGTCATGCGACCCCTCGAGGTTACTTGCTCTCCAAAACACTGCTGTTCCAAGTGTTGCAACAGTATTTCGGAGAGAATGTGGGAAAGATGTGAGACAGAAGTACTGCTCTGGGGCTTAGTCCATGGCTGGGAAAATTATATTAATATCTATTAGGTTATTGAATGAACACTACTAAAGAAATTATTTATTCAATTACAAATGCTGTCAACCTTAGGTTTAGGGCACAGAGTAGGGGTGGAGTTGTGTTGCAAGTCGGGTACTACGTACCCTACATAGAGCAGGTGGTATACACTGGTAAAGCTGGGAAAGCATTGATTAATGTATTAGCGATAGAATAGTGAGAGATATGCAACATTGCGGCGAAGAGAGAGAGATTGCAGAGAGCTGGTGAGTGGACGGGAGTTAATGATACGAAAGGCTTTCCTTTCTACTTTGCCTAGGAATGCGGTGTGAGAGGATCCTCCCCACACATGTGAACAATACTCAATACAAGGAAGCACTGTGCCCCTGTACAAAACAAGAAGATGGGCAGCGGTAAAGAACCCCTTGAGGCGGTTGAGCACACCCAGCTTTTAGGAGGCTGCTTTAGCAAGACTGGTAATATGGTCCTTCCAAGTGAGAGCAGAAGAAAAAGAGGCACCGAGAATATTGAGAGAAGATGAAGGATTCATTTTTATATTGTTGAAATGTAAGGGAGAGTCCTCTGGGAGTTGCGGACGGGTAATAGGATGAAGAATTTGAGTTTTGGAAGCATTAAAGGCAACAAGGTTTTCTCTGCCCCAATTGGAAATAGTAGTTCGACCAGAAAATAAGTGTTGCATGTCTTCATTGTGTTTGTTTTTGAGAGATTGCTGGCTGGGTCGTTCAGGAAAACAAATTAAATAGTGTAAGGTAGAGTCGTCTGAGTATGAATGGATGGGACTGGAGGTACATTTGAGATCTTTTATGACAATTAGAAGGAGAATGGGAGATAGGACAGAGACCTGAAGAGTACCGGAGTTGATAGGATAAGGAAATGAGCGATGGCCATCCACAACCGCAGCTATGGAATGGCCGGAAAGCAAATAAGAGGCAAAAGCAAAGATGGAGGGATAGAAACCGAAGGAGGGTAGTTTAGAAATTAAAGATTTGTGCCAGACTCTATCGAAGGCCTTTGATATGTCTAGTGCAATAGAAAAGGTGCCACCGAAGTCTCGAAAGGAGGATGACCAAGAGTTAGTAAGATATGAAAGAAGATCACCAGTAGAGCGACCTTTAAGGAAGCCATACTGGCAATCTGAGAGTTGATTATGAGAAGAGAAATGCTTAAGAAATTTGGAAGCAAGAATAGTTTCAAAAACTTTAGATATACAACAGATGAGAGCAATTAGACGATAGTTGGAGGGTTGAGAGCGGTCACCCTTCTTTGGGACAGGTTGAATGAGAGCAAACTTCCAGCAAGAAGGGAAGACGTTAGAGGAGAGAAATAGACAAAAGAGCTTGCCTAGGCAGGTACTCGGCACGGAACCACAGTTTACGAGTAAAACAGGAGGAACACCATCCGGATCGTACGCTTTCTTAGTATTAAACCCAGAGAGGGTAGAAAATACATCTTTAGAAGAGATTAGGATATTAGGCATAAGTAGGAGAAAGAGCAGTGGAGCGGGAGGAATAGCACCGGAATCATCCAAGGTGGAGTTTCTAGTAAAAGTTTGACCGAAGAGTTCAGCATTATCAGATGAAGGAGTGATGGTTGTCCCATCAGAGTGGAAAAGGGGAGGGAAAGATGAGGAAGGAAAATTTAATTGTTGGAGAGGTTTTTGGCTAGATGCCAGAAAGCTTGGGAAGAGCTAGAGTTGGATAGTTCAATGCATTTATTATTGATGAAAGCGTGTTTGGCAAGTCGAAGAACAGATTTGGCTTGATTCCGGGCAGAAACATAGGGAGAATGAGATTCTTGAGTCTTCTTAAGGCGTCGGTACCATTTGAATGCTTCGTCCTTGGAGTTAACTACACCACTACTACTCCTTGATTACGGGATTCCTTTCTTAGGTAATTATTTGTTGTTGATCTTACCTTACTCAAGGGACCCTACAGATGCATGGATAAGTGCTACTTTTCTTATTATGTCAATTTGATTGTATGGAAAGCGAGAGAATGACTAAGAGGGTGTACGAGAGCGAGGTGGAGGGACAGAGAGGGAGAGGTAGATCGAAAGAGAGGTGGAAGGATGGAGTAAGGAAGTATATGAAGGAAGGCGGTGCTGGTTGGGGGGAGGGGCGTCGACTGACCGGGGACAGAGGTGCATGGGGGCGGTTCGTTCATGGCCACCCCTTCGGGGATCACGGCGTCAGGCAATAGATAGATACTGTAGAAAGATTGTCACCCCCCTATAACATTTTCAGAGTTAGTTTTGTCCAGCCAGTTCACTGAGTCCATAACACTTTGTTTATATCCTAGGCTCCTCCCAGATGTTCCCGGATGTTCATTAGCCAATCAGAGTGGAGCTTCTGACAATAAATTTGTATTTTCCCAACAAATTATTATTTTCTTTTACAATTTCCACTTTCTTGTGTCTTCCAGTGTTTTACATATACTGTTTGAATGTATTACTTTCTCATTTCTCTACAAAACTCTTACTTTTTGGGATATCGATTTGTAAAAATTTACATTTTAACTTGAACCCACAATGCACTTCGCCTGTGACGTCAGTTTCAAACCCAACCTCCATACTGGAAGGCGTCATACACGGTGAGTTTTACTCACATTTAGGGATATTTTTGGCGGTATTTCTCTAGTATGGCTATCTTTCTTCAATATATAACCGTAAATGGACCCTTAGGGCTAGGATTACAGGGTCTTTTCCATGTCAAAATGGCCTATTTCGCCCATTAAATAGGGACATATCCTCAGCCACCCCGCCACCCCACACACACTCAACACCTGTCCATGTGTACAGCTGATACTGACAGATTGCATCATCATGGCGGTGGCATTTCATGAACGATACTTTGTTGGTGTACATGTAATTACCGTCGCAAGTTCACTATAAGTGAAATACGAGAAACTGGCTACTCAACCTACTGCAACCTCTTCTTCAGCCTCTCAACCTACTGCATCAACCTCTTCAGCCTCTCATTAAGGTATGTTATCGTCTAGGGGACATAGCCTATACTAGGTGTTAGGTCAAGGTTAGGTTAGGGTCTTTGGTTAGGTTAATGACAAAAGTTGGCTCGGATTTAATGGATTTAGCTTGGGTGTGGGGGCGGCAGCCCCCACCCATAATACTAGGTTAGATTAGGTTAGGTTTTTACATCACCTTCATCTTTTTTAGGCGAGGGGAACTAGTTTCTTTGTGGTTCTGGTTCTGAGCATCATACATACCAGCCATATCCCTGCAGATTTGAAGTGCTCTGGCCCTGTCATGGGCTGTCAGAGTCCAATGCTGGACCGCACCTTGGTTGATGCTGATTTTCCAATTTTGGGCAATGGAAAACAAAAAACTAACCAATAGTTTGGTACAGAGGTATGTTTCATTCATTTATATGACTTCTAGGACCTTAATGGACAACTATTTCCAATGGTTGCATGTGTGTCATAATTATATTTTAACTTATAATAGCCTCGGTACCCCCCCTCATTTATAAAAAAACATTTGTCATAATTACCTGACAGGTTTTACGAATGACAACAAGTGAAAATGTCATCCCCATAGACCCAGGAACAATGTGGTACCATCAAACTAAAGTTGCAGGGGGGGGGGGGGGGGGGGTGCAACCAAAGTGCACATTTCTGGATCTGGCCCACTGACTAATACAGTATATATAGATTAACAAACATGAGATCATAAATTATGCAATGCAAAGGTAAAATGTCGCCGTTTATTACAGCAGAATACATCCATCTCGAAGCATCATTCGGTAAATTTAAGGCATCAACAAAATTAATGGCTACAGAAGAGTTTTGTCCCTCTGTTGAAACATTTAAAACAATAATAGAAAACAAAGCTCTTTTTGAAAGAGTAGTCACAGACCAACGTTCGTCCTCTGGCTGACTTCAATATATGTTGATCCATTGGAATTATATATTAATCTCTCCTTTCTCTTACTATTATAACAAACATATATTTCTTTAAATGTTCCCTTTCTTTTACAGAGATTTCTTCGCACAGTATTTTCAACACATGTTCATCCTTAAGGGGAGGCAGACCGTTTTTCTGGTGCCCTTTCTCCTTCGTGTTAAGCCCCATTTGTTTTGAGATTATAAGACGTTCGGTCCATTAGTTTGGCGATTTTAACACCTTTCGCCTCATTTCGTTGTCAATTTTAAGACCTTTCGGGCCATTAAGGTGTCGATATATTTCCTGGCGAGCGATAGCGAGCCTGCAATTTTAAAAGGAACCGGCCTATGGCCGGGAAATTTTTCTACCGAAAAATGTACAAATTTTTCTTGAAAGGGGGTCTAGGGGTGTTTTCTAAGCTTGATGGAGGTCTAGGGAGGAAACTAAAATAATATATGAATACATTAATTAATAGACCAAACAAACGGTCTGCCTCCCCTTAATCTGTTCCAATCTCTGGCAAACCACGTGATAACTGTCTTTCAAAGTTATTCTTACACAAAACCGGTAAACCCTGGAGGAAAAGTCATAAGCTCTTCTTTTCCTCCATTTATGACTTCAACATATTCTCTTTAGCGCACTTTGATTTTAGAAGTTTTTGTTTTTTGTAAATGGAATACTCGCTTTTCACTTCTTTCCCTATCGATCACACAAAACAATCAATAATAGCTAAAGTATTTAACCTGTTCAGTTCCAATTGTATCCTTTTCATTATATACTGGCTAATAATAGACGATTTTATTCAGTTTAAGAAGGGCTTCCAGCAAATCGGAAGGCTTTCAACTATCTTAATTTACCCATTTTACTACCACAGATCTTTCTTAAGCTCCACAAACTTGTGTAATTATAGATATAATAAAATAGAAAAGACGTCGACGTCGCCGGTACAGTAAGGGTTAATAGTCATGCCCTCCAGAAACATTTGGAATTAATTGTCAAAGAGCTGTATTCTATGGGCCTTGAGGAAAGAATTCGACAGAAGGTTAGCATCTTAAAGGGGTAGGATAACTTTTAAAATTCAAAACATAATCTCATCACAGAACAGGAGGTTCACTTTAAAAAAACAATGGATGATTTCCTTTTCATTATAATCAATATTGCATTAAATTACTGTTTTCAAATTATATGTATATATATATATATATATATATATATATATATATATATATATATATACAGTATATACTGTATATATATATATTTTTTTCTTAAAGTTAATTCAGCTATTTCGAGAAACTCCTTCAATAGACCTAAATGCCACGATTTAATGCATTTTTGCTAACATTATACGAATATATTACATCGCTTAGGCTATATTTCCAACACTTAAAAGGTTGAGGATACTCTCATCAGTGACCGGAATAAACTATCATTAGATACAGTATAGCGTTATGTTAAATTAAACTAGTAAAGTTAATTTCTAGGTTTGATTTACTGAACTAAGAGCTTGAATGCGTGAGTGCTTACTAGCGATTGTGTGTGCATGTGTGTTTCAGCGTTTGTGCATGTACGTGTTTGTAGTGTGTGTGTCTGTGTGTGCGCTTGTGTGCATTTTTGTGTGTGATTGAAAGCAGAAAAGGTTGGTGTGTGTTGGTGGTCTTTGTTCGAGCGGCTAGTTCCTATACTGTGGCTGTCCTCTCTCTCATTGTTTTTATACCCTCGCCAGTCACTGACCTGCCTCTCTCTATATTGCTTCGCCCTTCTTCTTCTTCTTCTTCTTCTTCTTCTCTCTCACTTAGTGCAAACTGGCCAAAATATTTACAAGCAAATTGCAGAAATAAATACCATACACGATACTATAATTTTTGGCAACTTTAATTTACCAGTGACCTAATGGGGCAACAATCTTACTTCACACTCCGTACACGATCTGTATTCCAACTTACAAGAAAGCTCCCTTCATCAATTTGTTCAATCTCCAACCCACGGTAATAATATTTTTGACCCTGTACTTGCAACAATTTCAATGTTCACCACCACCAATTGCTCTCTTCTGTTTCCACTGACCAACCTGGTGAACAAGCCTACATATTTTCTATCTTAAACAACCTAGAGCAGTTAGTCCAGCAACCCACCCGTATCCCGGATCGCTTCGGAGATCGGCACAACATTCTTGACTTATTTATAACCTCTAACCCTTCTACTTATACTGTAAAAAAACTCTCTCGTTTGGGCCTTCCGACCATAAACTAATATCTGTCACCTGTCCTATCTCTCCAGCACGGCCACTCGAACCTCCCAACCGGCGGCGCTTGTGGCACTTTGGCACTGCCGACTGGGAGGCTCTCTGGCAGTACTTCTTTGATTTCCCATGAAATGACATTTGCTTCCGTGGCCGGGGACCCTCGGAGAGTGCTGAACGCATCACCGAGGTAATCCTCTCGGGCATGGAAGCATACATTCCATTTACTCTCTCTCAGTCTAATGCATTTTTTTTTGGTTTACTCACGCTTGTTCTACTGCTATCCGCAACAAAGAGGGGTAATTCTGCATAACTACTACTCCTGTTATTTTAGGTTTTATTTATTTTATTTTTGTAGTTTAATGCTTTGAAACTCAATGCATTAGGTGATGCTAGTTTAACTCCTTTTGGTGCCCGTCAGCTGACGGGCATTTTGACCCCAACATCCCTTGAATTAGGTTCTCTGTCACTCTTTTGGCTTTGGGGAAGACACTCTCACAGGCAACCTGCATTTTGTTTCCCAGTTGAAGACCCCACGTTGTGTTCTTGCCATAATAATATTAGCACCACTATATTTGGAATGCAAAGAGCAAGGTCAGGCAAGCAAAATGATATTTCTACTGAATTGGGTTAAGGTCAAATATTAGATTAATTAATAATTATTTTATCCAGGTCACTCAAACTTCATATACTTCCCTGAGATAGTTGGACTTTACATGAAAACGAAAACGATAATTTTTCAAATATATATTATAAAGGTCAAAATAAAGACCAAGGTAAAGGTAAACTACTTTTAACCCTTAATTCGTGGCAACCGTCATATGACGGGAGCGAGAAAATTGGCCTATCCTGCAGCACCCGTCATATGACGGGCACCATTTTGAGGCTATTAGGAGCGCTGATAGAGAGGCCAGGCATTGGAGGGAGCATAGGGGGTCTCCAACCACTCACCACAGTGCGCGGGAGCACACTGAGGCCCAGATACGGCTGTCTCACTCATATACTGTGTCGCACAGATAAAACAGCCAAAATACCCCTATATTTTTCGATTTGGACCTTCGGTTGCAAGAACGTTGCAAGACAATCAGATGTCGTACAGGGATGATTCAGGTTTCATTGTAAAGCTCTAAAATTGCTCTTTCCAAGATATTTAATTGTATGACGCTCTTGCTCCCGCTCATGCATGAAAAAGAGCATGGAACGAAGGCAATTTTCGGCAATTATTCCCACCTGACACTATGGTTATATAAACAAGAGAGCCCGCCATTATTGAGTAAAATGTGTCCTAAGCAAACTGTTGAGTTTTCACCAAATTAAGCACACATATCTGCCAATGCAACAATACCAGCCAAGATATTTAGTTTTACATAAAGGTCACTGTCACAGTTATAATGAAAGGTAATCTTTTAACAGGCTTTAAAAAGTACAGCAAATCCATTAAACTCACTGTGTTGGATATTAAACTCACTGTGTTGGATATTAAACTCACTGTGTTGGATATTAAACTCACTGTGTTGGATATTTTATTCAAAAATATCATACTAACCAAATTTCACATAAATATTGAAAAGGTTAAGGTCAAAGGTCAAAACCAGAATGCTAATAATTTTTCTACAAACTGACAAGGTAGATTTTCATAAAACTTTAATGCTATTTTCGGAATGTTTATTCTAACGACAACTGAGAAAACAAGTTAATATTGCTGTCCACTACATTAACGGTATACTGTAATAGAAAGTTTTCAGACAAATATGTTTGAAGTTCACAGGACAAACAACAATACTATACATATAATTCAATAAGTCCAATTCAAAGTCCAAGTTCACAAGTCAAGATTGGAGAGTTGGGTATTCATTTTTTATTTTATTTTTTAGCCTGATGTGTAGCAATCTTATAAATATTACCCACTGAAAGATTGCAGTATATATTCTGCCGAGCAAGAAAACTGCATACCAAACCTGCAAGGTTGGTGGGATATAAATATACATGTGATTTATAATTTTATTTACCGAAATACAGGGTTAATATTTAGTAGTTGAACATAAGAGTCCTATTGAAAGCTTACCACTCATATTATATACTCACGCATAGCACAAACATATACAATTCTCATATGGTATAGGCCTATACCATATACTGTATATACATTCACAATGCCACTCATAAACACTTGCCCCTTCTGCAACAATGCTACCTAATATGTTGGGGCTTGCACTGAAGAGAGAATAAGGACTAAACGGTGATCACTGCCTTAAAATTTGACAAAGTTAATCAATGCGAAAGGAAGAAAGGATAACACAGTATGAATGGAGGCTATTCATTTGTAAAAGCAGGTCATCGGTTTTTTGTATATGATATTTATATAGTCGATATCTGAAAGTTTGAACAGCACAGCACTAAATTACTTTACTAAGCAGTCCACTCCATAAGTTACCACTCGATTGAAAACAGAAATGCTTTGTTCATGTGAGTGACAAGGATTTCCAATGATCTTACAATCGTGTTCCCTATTGTAATTTGAATGATCAATTATGAAGCCTTTGTTGACATCCATGTTCAGACTTTAAATTATAATTAGGTCCCCTTTTAGCCTCAGGCTTTTTTAGACTAAACAGATTGAACCCTTTTAGGCGTTCTTCACTCTTATTTCTTAATCTAAAAATTATTGTTGTTACTCTCCGCTGTATAGAATTCCTTTCAGTGTTTCTATGTGCTTTTATTAATATGAACACCAATATTGTGCAGATTGTATTGTGCAATATTGTACAGACTTGACATGAATGACAAAAGAGTCACAATCGACAGTCAGGAGAGACACATGAGACAGATGGATTAAGTAAGACATAAACGATAAACAGACAATGCAGGCAAGACAAAATAGATGTATAAAACAAAACAAAACACAAGAAGCAAATCAGAAAAACAAGAAAAGATAAATATATTAGATAATACAAAAAACTGACAAGACATGCAAATTAAACAAGGCAGATAGACAAGACAAGTGAGACAGATAAAACAGACAAAACAGCCAGACACGTGGAAAGCTAGACAATAGAGACAGACAAGATAAATAAACCAAATAGACTGTCTGTTCTGTATGTTAAGACAAGTCAGACAAGCAATAAAGACGGACAGGCTGTCTGTCGTGATGAGATACTGATATATATATATATATATATATATATATATATATATATATATATATATATATATATATATATATATATATATACCGGTATATATATAAACAGTTTTATTAAAAAAAAACAAGGGCACTGTCTTAGCATTTAACCATTGTACTTTGCTTAGCATTCGTTAAATACAATATTAACGATGTTTCTGTAGTATTAGCACTTTTTTATATTGTTTATAAATGTTTCTTAAATCTAATGCATCTCACGGTGTTCTCAGTTGGGACGATTTCATTGCAAATAAGATATAGTCTATACAAAGGGTGACTACTGTAGATCCTGATGACAGTACGAAACTTCCCCTAGGTCTAGGATGTTACTTCCGTTGAAGGTTGCCGGGCAGTAGGCTGTTCATGAGTATATTATAAGCAAATCCCCTCGAGCTGCCTAACTAACCGTACGATGGAGAAAGTTGAGCTTGAACTTACACATCTGCCTAATCGTCATGCATAAACTTTGAAAGAAAACAATGATCCTACAAACCAGATGTGGAAATACTTAAGTATACACTAGTTTACCCCTCAGTTCGCCTTTCATCTACTAGGCGAGGAAATTGTGTATAATATGTTGCATAAATAAGTTATTCTCGCAAAGAAACTATACACTCACTTCACTTCAATACATCTGCTAAATAAACTTACAATTGCAGTAATTAAAAATATAAATCATGTGTGCACTTTTATCAATACACAGAGCTTAATTATTATACCTAGGCCTGTTACATCTACTGTATATCCTACTTACAAAAGTGTATGTATGTATACCAAACCACAGTGTAACTTATTCAATCATGTCCATAAAGTTCAACTAAATAATAACTTTAATGTAATTATACCAAAACACAGACCATGAAAAATAGCTAATGCCCGTCGCATAAGATACCGATATCTCAATAGGGTTCCATGTCAGTTGAACCAGTGCCACTTCAACCAGTGCCACTTTAACCAGTTCTAATTCAACCAGTGGCCACTTCAACCAGTGACCATTTCAACCAGTCACCATTTTAACCCTCTCACATCCTGACGCGATTTTTGAGCCTATTAGGGATACTTTAAAGCCTTTGTTACCGTCAGGGGTATCTATAAACCTTTAGTTTGTTTACTTCAACCTATGCAGTTGTCTTTGAGTTAGCTGTGGGCAGAAAACTAATTTTGGAGAGGTAATTTATATTTCTTATTGCTAATCTGGCAACCTCTGCGTCCTATGGTCGTGAGAGGGTTAACCAGTAACCTAACCTAACCTAACCTAACCTAACCTACTGGTTAAAATGGTCACTGGTTGAAATGGTCACTGGTTTAAGTGGCCACTGGTTGAGTTAGCACTGGTTAAAGTGGCATTGGTTGGAGTGGCACTGGTTCAACTGACCTGTCACCCTCAGTAGCATCATAACTTGTATCATGTAAACCATAGAACTGGGCAGTGATTCCAAATACATCAACCACAGACTTAACACCTTATTAGCGGGCTAGCGGTTTATTTATATGTACTGGCCAGCGGGGTGTTTTTAGCCAAAATAGGGCTGTTTACGTGATCATTTTCATGCCTAAATAAGACCCAGAGCGTAAAACAAGTATCTATCCCTGAAAGGGCATAAACAGAGCTTTCCAATGACACCATAACGATCCTTTTATGATGGCTAGTTTTCTTGCAACAACCGCGCAACGCGAGTGCAAAAAGCATGTAATTCGGCACTTTCCCCATACAATTCCGTATATAGCGAGTGAGAGAGGGAGGGAGGAGGTGGGATTCGTGTCAGTAGGTTCGCCGCGGTGGTCTGGAGCAGTCATACGCTCGCTACTCTCCTGCCACCACTTGTCTCTCTCTCTCAGCAACATTACGTGCTGAAATTGCCACACGACCTATTCCGAGCGCCGCCAGATAGTCCAGATTTATTATACTCGACTTATGTTGCGCGCCGACACTTAGGGGTTAAAGAGGAATCTGAATTAAAAACAACCCTTTATAATTGCTTATTTTAAATTCCATGGCGCGCAGCAGGTATCACCTACGAAGTATGCTCTTGTTTCTGTTTGTTGTCCTGCATTTCAATGTAACAGTAGTTTGTATTACAATTAATCATGGCTCCCCCCACACCCTCTCTCTCTCTAACACTCTCTCTCTCTCTCTCTCTCTCGGTCATTCCTCACCCACTTCCCTTTTCATCACAGAGTCTTTCATCTGAATTCTGTGTTCCTGTGTTCATTCAACTTTTCCATTTGTCTCTGTAAATCAAGTCACTATTCATTCGCTTTGGCTTTGGCTTTGGAATATACAGTATATTGGTCTTGGTGATTGTTGTATAATTGTATCCTTTTAGTCTTTTTGACATTTACTTGTTAGGTCCTGTGATTGATTAATGTTAGTAGTTTTCCTATGAGTTAACATTTTAATTATGGTCATACATCTTTATTCGGAACTTCTTGTTTGACAAAAGAGCAATAACAGTTAAGATATTTGTGCAGCCTTTATTTACAGTTGCTGTTTTGTTGTTGTCTAACTGCAGAATAACCCAAAGACCTAACGTTACCTCGCCTAAAGTCTCGCCTAATCTCTCAGCATATTTAGAAACAGGTTAGATTAGGGTGATGGGCTATTTTGAAACTAGAAAATCTGTCGGATTAGGCTACTGTATTACTCTAATCCGTTACCAAAAAAACTTAAAGTTGGTTAGAAATGGTACCGATCGAAAATTGCTGGACTCTGCATTTGACCAATACTGTCAACAGGAAATAGTTACAGCTGCCATAGGCATCTAATTCTAACGAACATATTTGCTATTTTGATGAAAATATTTCATAAATGAAACATTTGTTTCAGTTTACTAGTAAACTTCTTCGTAAGGATTAATAATTATTGTGATGCTTGCTTATCATTCTACTCATTATATAAGTTCTTTTCGTTCACCATGAGCAATGATTGTGTGAGGATGATAAGGACATTATCGGGAAAGTCAGAAATAAAATCGCGGATTTCCACAAGGATGTTTTCGGCAACTTTTGATCTGCAAATTTAATTTGACAATATTTTGAGCCGGTATTGGGTACTAAACTGACGGTAGATAGCTGTAGGTTACCGTATTCTTACCAGGGTATATTTCAGAAGCTGCCAGGTAGAAATTACTGATAAATGTTTCTGTAATAATGACTCGCGAAAAATCCGCCTTTATAATACCATCGCTTGCAGTGTATAAGCAGTCTACGTATGATTCTGATTCTGACTCGCTCACGAATATTTTGCATCAAAGCCCTTTTGTCACAATCCCTATCCTCTGTCCCCAATAACTATGTTATTCGTCTCTCATAATTCCCAATAACTCCCCCCCCCCTACCTCCCTTTAAACCCTCCCCCCCACATCCCACCCACACTTGCTTGCTAGCCAAAATAGGTCTTCTGTTAGAAGACGTTCACAATCTATTTTTTGTTTACGACAAACTTGAAAATATGATATTTTTGTTTACTAGTGCCGTGCTCAGGTATTTAGAGGTGACTGCATTATCGAAGTCCCTACATATTACATTTTTCCCAAGTTCATCATTTATGATGATAGATAGAATCAGAAACCTTACAATAATTTTAGACAGTATATCAATACAATAAGAAATACAGAATTTGTATGGAAATATATAAATAATTCAAGAACTGCTTGAAGAACGTAACACAATAGCTAATGAAAACAAATAGGACAACTTTATCAGTAACATTAATGAAACTAGGGATCCCAAAGAATTTTAGAAACAAATATTAAGCACGTCATGGGAAAAGGGAACGAACTGCTGATAATATTCAAGACCAGAACGGCATATAACTTAGTATATAAAGACTCATATATAGAATTAGCATTTATATGAGAATGGAGTAAATTGTTCTAAATTAGCGCATAAGAGAATGAAGATTTTGATGAGGAACATATAAATAATATGAACTACTAAATAAACAATACATTAACTGAAACAATGCTGCAGCCACAAATAGGTTTTACCAGACTATAACATCCCCAATTAGTAACAGAAGGAGAATTTGTTCATAGATTAAGATCCTTTAAAGATAAAATATCATGGAGTTCTGGAATTACCAGAAATATGATTTTGAATACTCCTAGACCCATAATAAAAAGCATAATACTTACATTTAATGCATCGTCATCTGCAGGGTATTTTCCAGACTCATATTTATCCCGAAACCTGGAAAAAATGAAACACAAATTGTAAATTAGGAACCTCCATAATTGCTGAAACACCTGGAAAAAGTTCTAGAAAAGATAATCAAAATCATACTTACATCGATCATATATACTAAAAGTAATCCTAGCCTGCATGGATTAAGCCGCCATAGAGATACTCTAACAGCTTTACCTATAATAACAGAATACATGTATAAAGTAGAGGTCCATAATCAGCAGGCGATTCTCGTCCTAAGATACATAGAAAGGGCATTTTATATAGTTTTGGCTGCTAGAATTAAAGTTTCAAATACTTCAGCTTGACCTACCACTGAACCTACAGCAAATCCTATGTAACTACGTAGTAAATAGATATGTACAACTAATGATCATAACCTATGTAGGACAAAAATTGCTCTCCTCAGAGGATTACCACAAGGGGGCTGTTTGTCACCAACTATATTCCATCTATATCTCAGATCTTTCCGAACCAACTCAATATAGTGAACACCTCATAGTTGCAGACGACATAACACAAACAATAACACCTGGGAAATATAAAAACTTTGCTGTCATTAATACAAAAGGGGCAATAGAATCAATTAGTGCAATTGAAATTAAGTAAATACAAAATAACAAACATTAGAAAATTCAAAGTTATCCCACTTAGTAAATCGTATCTAATATTTGAAATTGATGGCAAATAAAGAGATTATACCAGGGAGGTTATAATATTAGAATTTAAGAAAAGAACTACTGGTTTGTGTACATTTTATTAGGAAAAAAAAAAGAGACAGGCAAAATAATTGCATGATTTCGGGAAGCATTAATAACAAAAATATAGACTTCACCACTCATTAATTTGATCAGTATTAACTTATCCACCAATACCTATTAACATCCTAAGACCATTTATATTGGCCATAATCAAAACCTATCAGAATATTGCATTACACTAAATTCCCAATATATAATACCCGACACTGATTAACAGTCAAGAATTGCATAATAACAAAATAAAATTTCAGTAACTATATATAATATTATATGAACAAGCAAACCAGATATGGAATAAGATTGATAGTTTGTACATTGGAACAAAAATGGAAAACAATAAACCCAAATATTGATATGATTATAAATATTCCCATATATAATCCAGAACAGTAGATATGCTGTACAGAACCAGGAGTTCCTAACCCAATGTATACTTACAGCGGCTCGCTGGTGTAATGACTAGCGTCTTGGACTTCCACACTATATATATATAAACCACGCTACCTGTTACAAATTGTATGAATATCATTTATTGTTAAGTGACAATACTCATATACAAGTTTGTAAACCAGTACTTTTTTCACTTTGTAAATAAACCTTTTATACCAAAGTTTGTGTATTTTGTTCTAGTCTTAGTTTTCCAATCTAGTTAAGGACCACTGGCTCACATAGAACATTTACTCAACATAGAAACATAGAGGCGCCGGTATATTATATATCAGTATTTTCCATTGATAATACAGGGTGGACAACCTGGTAGTTGATTTTATTGACAGCTACCGTTATACCACATGTTTCCAACTGTAAATAAATTGCCACAGCTCCACCAATACACAGCTCTGGTTAAAAAATGCCCTGGGGGAAGGAATACAAATGTGTGCTGGCCTTTGCGAAATATTTGCTGGGAAAGAGATTGTCAAGGATTTGGCGGATTTGAGGTAGGGTTGGATTGGGAGTTGATACTATAAGTATTTAGTGCTGGATTATGAGGATTGGGAAGAATTATAATAAGAAGGGAGGCATAGTTGGACCTTTTGTAAGCAGTAAACTATCACTCATAACATTAAGAAAATATGCATATAATACAAATGTTCTACTGGTCTTTGTAACTCAATAATTAGACGCGAAATTGCAATGAACCACTAAAAATATAAGCATTATTATTCATTAGTTTTGCATATTTTCTTGTAATTATCAATGGTGGCCTCCTGGGGTGCATTTTTAGACAGCAACTGGGATGTTTACGTTTACTTATACACAGTGGGACCCGCAGAGGGCCGCTCTCGGGCGCCTTGATATGCTTGGGCTGTGCATGGGGACTAGTGGTTGTGGACAGGATGTGGATTAGGGATGTAATGACTGGTGATCCTAGTTCTAAAAGAATCATGGGCAATAGTAGCACTAACACTCCGTGCTTTCTATAAAAAGCTCTTGCACAATATCGAAATAGTGACCCATCCTAATTAAAGTACGGTAAATTTGTGGGTGCGCCTTGAAGTGTTATTAGTATTTAACAAGATTTACTATATTTAAACTATTATTAAGATAAATCCCAGACGTCCGACGACGACGCTACCGGGCGAGATTATTTTACGTACGCGGGCGTTCGTAATTTTCCTTTGTGAACTGTTTTTTATTTGGTTTTATTTGTTTACTTGTCTTATTTAGGAAGCCCTAGTCCCTACTACTGACCTGTGAGGGTCTGCCGCCCAGGTTAGGTAAGGATGTTTGGTTAGGTTAATGACAATATTGTCGTCGTAGGTACCGGCGTCATGTGACACACGTCCGCCGCGAGTGCAGCCTCGCCGGCACTTCCAATGACAATATTGTCATTAACCTAACCAAACAACTTTGCCTAACCTGGGGGCTGTTGCCCCGAAACCCCCGCTTCTCTTGAAAATGATGTAGATGTCAAAATAATAAAACAAATACTGCAGGATGAAAAACGCACCCGTAACCGCCGTGCATCGTAAGGAGATATGTCAACAGAAACCGGAGGTTCGAAGGTAAATTCGTCAGTGATATAGCGTCGATGGACGTCATGAAATATTGTTTAACACTTTTTAATCTCTTTAAAAACTAACAATACTTCAAAACGCACCCGAAAATTTACCGTACTTTAAGTAAGATGGGTCACTAGTTCGGTATTGTGTAAGCGTTTTTCATAGGCTGCGCGGAGTGTTAGTGCTACTATAACCGAATCATGAAATAGGAGGTAATTCCATTCTTGAATGCTGCAGGGGGAAAAAATAATTGTCTAAATATGTCTGTGCTTGCCTAATATGTGTGGTATTTTGGGTTGTGGCTGAGTCTCGTAAATCGTATACTTGTAGGGTGTAAATATATATCTTCGTCTATGTCTACTAAGATGTTAGTGATTTTATATAACATCTGTTGTCTGTGTATTTGTCTTCTTGTTGCAAGTTGGTCTAGTCTAATGTCTTGTTGGAGCAAAGTGACAGATGTCGTGTGTCTGTAATCACGTCTGATCCATCTTGCAGCTTTGTATTGTATAGCCTCTAATTTATTTATTGTGAGTGTGTGGATCCCAGACGGTGTCACAGTATTCTAAGTGTGGCCGAACAAGTGTTTTAAATGCTTGAATTTTGATGTTTGTGTTACACTTAGTAAGATTCCTGTGTAGGAAGCCCAGGGCCTTATTAGCCATTGCTCTGATGCTGCTAACGTGAGTGGTCCACCTCATATCCGCCGAGATGTGGAACCCCAAATATTTGTGGAGTTTGTAAGAGAATGGGATGGTTTTGTTCGACCGGCTGAAGCGGATATGGTGACATTTGTAAGCTCTAAATGACATCTGCCACTTGGCTTCCCACTCTTCAAGGACAATTAAGTCATCCTGTAGTCGAAGGCAATCGTTGCTATTAGTAATTGGTCTATAAACTAAGCTATCATCTGCGAAAAGTCTAGTAGTAGAAGTAAGCGACAGTGGGAGGTCATTCATGTAAGAAAGGAAAATAGGGGACCTAGGACGGTGCTTTGTGGGACCCAAGAAGTTACAAACACAGTAGAAGAATGAGAACCCTCGAGAACAACACGTGGATCCCGATTGGTCAAGAAAGCCTTAATCCAGTGAAGAAGTGGTCCTCAGATGCCATAATAAGCTAACTTGGCTTACAGTCTTTGGTTGGGGACTTTGTTCAAAGCGTTGGCGAAGTCCAGTGTACACTATACCGTCTACTTATCTAATTTTGGGGTAGTTGAGGGTTTGGAAAGTGCCATGTGTGGTCACAAGTAGTTGTATCTCGGACGACTGTTTGGGGAGAAAGCCGTACTGTGCGTTAGTCAGTATGTTTTGCCTATCTGGATGGTCTATTATATGTTTGTGGATGATGTGTTCTAAAATGTTGCATGGAACTGAGGTAATCGAAACAGGTCTATAATTAACAGGAAGGGTTTTGTCACCGGATTTGAACATAGGTGTCACATTTGTCAATAGCCAGTCATGGGGAAGTTATCCGGTGTCAATGGTCTGTGAGAATGTAACCTGCAGGATAGGGTCAAGAATGGCAGCATTCGCCTTGTGTATCCTGCAGGGTATATTATCTGGTCCAGTCGCTTTGTTAACGTCTACCTCAGATAATTGTTTCTCAATTCCACGGGTATGTATAGTCAGTGGAGGTATAGGTGGGTGTGGTGATTGTGACAGTTCTGGCAAGTCTGCAAGTTCTTGTGTAAAAACTGAGTGGAACTGTGAACTAAATACATGTGTTTTATCCTGTAGAAGTGTAACCAGAGAATCGTTATGTAGTAATGTTGTTATACCAGTCGAGTCTTGCTTGTGCGCTCTGAAAAAGCTGTAGAACTTTTTGTGGTTTTGTATGTTGATTGCATGTTGTTTGGCGAACTAAAGAGCCCGGTCGCTCACAAATTGCAGGGATCAGAAACTTGTTTTCACGATCGGCGACCAAAGCGCCCCACCTCGGGAGGTGGGGTGCTTTGATCATTCATGTCTCTTTTAACGTCACAGTATAAACAAAGATGGACACTCAACAACAAGTGTACCTCTACTACGAATACAATACCATCTCTATTGATAATAATGTGGCTAGTGAACACTATTAAGGTGCAATTATAAGCTTAATATGACTAGTGATCCTATAATGCAATCGTTGAAATGCTTCAGCATATTATATAAATTATCCTAATGGCTTCTAGGCTTTAAACAGGCTAGTCCAACCTAAGTATTAGATTGTGCACGTTTTCTTTCATTACTCGTTTTTTTGTTTCGTGTTACAATGGTAACAAGGAAGGTCTGTTTACAAATCATTGGCAGTGCTGGTGTAACGGTCACTGAGGTTTGAGAGAGGCCAATCACCGACCGAAAACTTGGACTCCTTGGTCACTGTCTATAAACGCACCCCAGTTTGGAACCAACCGAATAAAAACAAAATCACGGTCAAAAATCGTTACCCAAATTTAACTAAATATCCCTCTCTTGATATAAGAAAGAAACATCTCTCAACCAATGTAAGTAGATCTTGAATATTAAGAGTCTGTTCATAACTTTTTAGGAAGATTTTGTCTTTTATTAGCCCCTCGAGGATTATGATGCGTTTTAACTAAGTTTAGTCTGACAATTATCAGACGAATTTATGCAGCTTAGGAACGATCTCGATGAATGAGATGAATGAACACTATATATATAAATTAAACTTCAAACTCCCACAGACCTTCTTCACCTTAATAACATCGTCTAATAATAACCTGAATAAAATGTATAAGTGTGTTTCGAACACTGATAGGGCTAGACAGATTACCACTGATTGAAATTATGAAGATATGTACGGACAAACTGTTATCGAGTCAACGGGGCTTAATTAATATGTGGAAATAGGAGTTCAGAGGCTATCAACCAAGAAGTATCTAATAAAGATAAGTGACTCTCTGCTTTTGGTTGTAGGCCCCTGATACTTACCCCATCTAACGTCAAGCACCCACCAATAGAGAACGATTAATTTCGAACAGTAACTATACAGTTTATACACCTCACTAGAGATATTCGCGCTATAACTATAGTTTTTAATATTTATTGACTACCGCTTGCAGTACTCATTATCTCTTAATTTTTCACAATTGATAATAGCTCTTATAGGCCTATATCTATATAGTAGGCTACTGTTGTCACTCATGATGTTTTAATTGTGATCCCCAATTTGTCAGTATCATTATTGTCCTATGCCTATAGTCCATATCCTACTACAACTAAATATATTGGGCTACATTCCATGTATACAATCTATTTTTTTTTAAAGCAACTTTACCTGTTTCTGTATAAAATACTTTATCTAATATAATACATTTGTTATATGTGTAGGTTAGTTACTCAACGTTTATATCTTGTCTTGGTTTTGTTCCTTACATTTAAATTTGTATCAGTAGGCTACCTGTATGGATTTCGTCCATATATGTTCCCCATAGTGTTCGTACGTTTACTGAAAAGTAAATAATCAAACACACACACATACTGTGAATCATACAGTTCCTCATATTACTTGCACTACTTAATTGGTGAGGAGTAAATAAAGACATACCGGTACGCAATTATCTCTCACGAAGAAATATGCGAGACAACCACAACAATCATCCCAGTGACTGTCTTTCGAGTAATTTATGTTTCTGCAGCTCTATCCATACACGTCATACACTAATAAATACACATCCCTTCAGCAACAACATAACCAAAAGTGTGGAACACATCTTTTGTCTCATGTTGTACGTGTTTATAAATATTTTTTCTCTCGATGTTAGGTGTTTACTATTCAGGTCGACCACTGCACCACAATACAAATGCTTGGGGAATTTCTCCACTACCGTTTATTGCTTTTCTGTGTATTCATGAATAAAATTATATAAGCAAGTAATTCCAACCTCACACTCCAAAAAAAATAAGAACATAAATTTGAGGGTATGTTCTACATTAAAGATAACCGATCAGGTGAATGGCATATAATACAACGTGAGTAGATTATGCTATTTATTTATATTTAAAACATCTGCAAATTGTGTAGCATCAGACGTCAGACGGCCAACCCCACTATACTGGTCATCTTAAAAGTGGCTGTTTCACACAACACAGGACTTGTTAAGCTGATCAGGGGTTTTCGGCTTCAGATTGGTGTCAAGTTTCTTGAGCCATAACAAGCATCTGTGATGATACAAATGCCAGCATTCATGGGTCAGCTATTTACCGAGATGATGTCTCTGGAATCTTTATTCAGTCAGCCATGATATAATTATACTAGTATGTGAGTATACTATATACTATATACTCGTAGATACGCCCTACTTATGACTAAGCACTTCACCTTACCTTTGGGAAAGAAGTGATATATGAAATTATTTTGCTTCCGCTTGTATTTTTCCACAAACAACACAGCTGTGCCCGTGTTGTTTTTGTGCCATGTTTGTATCTGCCGCCATGCCATCTGGCAGCTCCCAGTAACATTTGTAATTGTGCAGACGATGCACTACTGATGGCAGAGCCATCTTCAGGGGTGCTTGGTCAAGACTAGGGATCAATTGGGTGCCTGTTTATGACCATAGACTACATATAACTTAGACACGAAAGAAGACGCCACAAATCTGTAAATAGTGAGCCGCGCGTTCGAGAGATGGCACCACTATCACAAAGGACAATGGGAGGGGAGGGTCCCCACACAGACATTATATTGACTATCCTTGTCCTTGGTCCTCATTAATTCGTAATAATCCCTACCTTGTACTAATAACGCTATTAATAATCAATTGAACATTATCCAGAGACTCTGCAGACATGACATAGTTAAATAGACATAAGTAGAGGCTACTGTAAAGGCGCCAGTCATCGTGTAATTGTCGTCATTATGAGGAGGTACACAAGCAAAACTCCTCCACCACCCGCCATTGTTAATGTGAGATTCGGGAGTTGCCAACGACAATGGTGGGACAAAATATCCCTAGATGTCATAAGTATAAATGTCCAGTTTTAGTGCTACTTGACAAATTAACATCTACATAACATGTAACATAATAATATATATTCAAAATGACAATTTAATTCTTATTGTGTTGCTTGAAGGTATACAGCTTGCATCATATATGAGTAGCCTATGTTTTATAGTGAATATGTATACTTAATATTTTCATCTTTCTTATATATATATCTAATTTATACTAAATAATTTACAAGTGTGTTTACCAACATTAATTAACTCTTAAATACTTCTCTCTTTAATCTATTGCTCCCTCGTTTTGCAGATATTCCCTTAACTTTGGAAACACTGCAGGAAGCTAGCTGGCAGGCGCGCGCGGCGCACAGACTATCTATAATAAGGACAAGCCACTGAGGTGCTTTGCTACAGTACAATACAATAGTGCTGCCACCAAATCCCTAGGACGCGCGGCAAACTAACCGTGTGACGTCACGCTTTTGTGTCTAGGTTATATGTAGTCTATGTTTATGACCTTCTTCCTTTATAGATCCTTCTTGCTATCAACCCTTCTGGATTTTTAGTCAGCACACTGTAAGCCACGAATAACGTTAGGACTGGAGCCCCTTATCGAGTCCCAGTTCCTTGAACTGGGCAGAACTCGACATTTCACAATCGTGGACAAGAATATCTGGAAAACATTTGGAGGCACGTACAATCATGATACACAGGCGAACTATTCTGATACACTGCACGAGTCTTAAATATTTAATAGCTCGGTAGTTAATGCTCACCGTAATTAGACTTTCGGGCAATAACAAAATATTTTAATCAACACACTACATTTAAATCAAATGGACATGAAATATTGTTAACCTGACATATTTCAATCCTGTCATTTTAGACACATATGCTATCTGGTCTGTATGACAAGTTGGTATTTTCTGTGGAAAATATTTCCACAGACGATACATTCTGACACGAATATCTTAGGCTTAGCTTCATTGTCTCAATAAAGCTGTTGTTTCACATTATATGTGTGGGAATTTTTATAGTTTTTTATATATGTTAATAGTATATTTGTACTGTAAATATACGGCAATATATTGTGTATTCAATACAAAATATTTATGTTAACATACCATACAACGTAAAAAGAACTAAATACCAAGCATATAATGAATAATATAGCCTATTAAGTATAGGTAGGCCCGAAATCGTATCCTCTATCCTCTGTAACTCAAAAAGGCTAGATCAAATGAGCTGTACACTCGGCCGCAATTCCGCGTGGGCCACCTAGTCATAGGGTTTGGGTAAATCCGTTGTGTAGTTTGTTCGTTCTGAATATAGTAAGATCTCACACTCCCCTCCCTGAATCAATCGAAGATTTTGCCCCATAGATGGCGCAGCTTGATGGGAAGGGAGGGAGCTTGTCGTAGTGTTAAAAGGGTTGGACACAATGGGAGGAGGTGACGTTCTATAACATACAGTGACGAATGTTAAACTTATTTACTTCTACTTGTTCATACAATAATGTTCCCGAAACTAATTCGTAATGAACAGTAGATTCCCTCTTTCAGTAACTGAAACGTCTCTCTCTCTCTCTCTCTCTAGGTTATAAGAGGTATACAGAATGTTGAAAGTAACACTATTATATATATCCATTTACACATTTAATGAATCACATTATGAAATTTATTCAGCAATATGATGAGAACTTGAGAAGAATATATTTTGAAGTAGCACCACGAAGTAACATTATACTGACGCGCCATGTATAATTATCCACCTTCCTCTCCCTCTCCGAGCTCGGACTTTTTTCTATCCTCTAGTCTATTTTTTCCCAGCTGAGGATAAATTGTCATGTTTCTATCTTTGTTACTCGGCTATAAGGTAGATTTTGTAGCGAAAGATGATGTTTATTCTGAAAACTTGGCATTAATATGACACACAGCCATAGTAATTCATATATTTCCATTAAGTATCGAGAAATCAGCTAATAAGAGATTCAATTTACGACCAGCTGGAAAAAAATAGAGTATAGTTGTCACTAAGGGATGGAGGGACGTAAGGGTGGCGAGGTGACTAACAAGGTGGGTGGAGGTGGAGGAGTTGTGGTGGGATTGTTTAGACTGGTGGATGAATGTATAATAACTAAATTTAGGATATTTCAGTGTGTGTGTGTGCGTGCGTGCGTGCGTGCGTGTGTGTGCTTAAAGGGCGATCGGGACACGAATACATAGAGGTTTTGTGTTCGTGGACGGGTGGAAAATTATAAAGCTAAATTTATTTATTTATTGTATCTCTTTTTATACTGGCATGGCCTTACTTACTCTTTACTTTGTATTAGTGTTGCACACATTTTCAGCATATTTCACTAATTGTCTTAAATATAGTTATGTTTATATGAATGATGCATTAGGATCCCTTTGGACGTTCCCCTGTTCGCTTGTTTATGCTTCCTCTTACAACTTCGGTTAATCATTGCACACAAATCTTGATGTCATATCATATTTCGTGAACTCGCTCATCTGATTTATCTATCTATCTATCTATCTATATATCCATCTATTGCCAGACAACCTTATCTCCCGAGAGGAGGTGGACGTGAAAGTATCACCTTCATAAGCTTCTATATGCCGAGGTAACTCATTCCATTATCTAGCTTTTTTTTTATTTCAAAATAAATGTGTAGCTTGATCATACAAGATTATTGCGCAATGCAATATAACAATGACAAATATTAATTGTCCTGTTGATAAACATTATGTTTGCGGTAATATGAACAATTGATAAAGGTATACTCAATTAACTTCAGTAATTATATTTATTTAATTG
The DNA here is from genome assembly GCA_032716605.1 of Paralithodes platypus. Classification (NCBI taxonomy): domain Eukaryota; kingdom Metazoa; phylum Arthropoda; class Malacostraca; order Decapoda; family Lithodidae; genus Paralithodes; species Paralithodes platypus. The sequence goes on along the minus strand of CM064575.1, from coordinate 21,463,794 downwards.
ATATTTATTAGACAGTCATATTAAAGTAAATAGATCAAGGGAATAATGTGTTGGGGAAAAAGTGGATTGCAATTCTCGAGGGTAATTTACTCTAGGTAAATATTTCCCCCTGTATCACATTATCTTATATTATCAGACTTGGCAATATGTAACAAACCACATGCAAAGAGTATAACATATCAGTATAAATAACTATATGTGTGGAATAATATTATCTGTGTATACCCTGGTCTATTTGTGATATCTAATAACCTGAGTTTACATGTAGTTACTCATAGTCTCACTGTTACCAAGGTAATGCACAAATTATTTATCAATACCATATTTACTACATAAATCGATTAACACAGTGCAACTTCTCTCTCTCTCTCTCTCTCTCTCTCTCTCTCTCTCTCTCTCTCTCTCTCTCTCTCTCTTTCTCTCTCTCTCTGAGAAACCAGACTTGGCTCTTCCGTGATACCAACAGATATTTCATATACTTTAGTAATTATTGTATTTATTGTTTCTAGGTTAGCACACATCAATTATTAGCATTCGTCTATAGAGCAAGTTAATCAGAAAGAATTAGATTGGTATACTATAGCTGAATAGTTAAGGTCATAGAATTTACCCTGATCAATGTTGATAAGCCTGTCGAGTAGGAAGTGTGTATTTTCAGCAGAAGTTTTGGTAAGGAGCTCTTTATGAAGATCCATACTAATTTCAACCTAATGTCAGAGAGCAATAAAGGTGAAACGAGACTCAAACTATCCATTTGGGGGAGGGAAGGGGTAGTTTACCTTGATGCACAGGAAAATCGACTTTAAATCGCCATAAACAGAGAGGAATTTTGTATCTAAGTTTAAACACTGTTGCCAGCTACTCTAAATATACTGATATTCCTGAGGGAAATGCTTTATCAACAAATTTGCCTCGATGTAAATTAATTGTTAAATATATAAATCAGACATGTCATACCTCTACCATTTGGCTTAATGTATCAATGTGATCATATGTAATGTTTTCTTTCTGGCCACAGGTAATTTAGAATCTTGATAATGATATTACCAATCTTAATGAATCCTGATCAATGTAATCAATAGCCCACCGACTCAGTATTAACTGTGACTCTCATGCTTGAGGTAAGTCATCCACAGATCGACATATTTTGACACTACAAAGGTAACTCATCTAAATAATAATAGTTTACTACTCCTGTTAATCTAATTTGTCGCTGTTTGTAGTTTGCTAACAAAAGGTGTAGGTTATATATTATATAGTATGACCTGTATACTATTATTTTATTCATACCAATAAAGTGGGTGGAGAGAGAGAGAGAGAGAGAGAGAGAGAGAGAGAGAGAGAGAGAAAAAAAAACGTGAGTGTGTGAGAGAGAGAGAGAGAGAGAGACGTTTCAGTTACTGAAAGAGGGAATCTACTGTTCATTACGAATTAGTTTCGGGAACATTATTGTATGAACAAGTAGAAGTAAATAAGTTTAACATTCGTCACTGTATGTTATAGAACGTCACCTCCTCCCATTGTGTCCTACCCTTTTAACACTACGACAAGCTCCCTCCCTTCCCATCAAGCTGCGCCATCTATGGGGCAAAATCTTCGATTGATTCAGGGAGGGGAGTGTGAGATCTTACTATATTCAGAGCGAACAAACTACACAACGGATTTACCCAAACCCTATGACTAGGTGGCCCACGCGGAATTGCGGCCGAGTGTACATGTCCACACTTAATCTCTGGCCGACCATTCCTGAATGGTAGAAATATTAGCTCGATTACTTTAGTTGTATGTGAGTTCTAGAGGTTAGTGGTTAAGATTTCCGGCCTACCTATAATGAACGGACTATAATTCGTGGGAACTACTTGAATACCTTCGCCATTATCAGTTCGCGGGAAGTTTATTCGACCATAAAACAATCTTTACACTAACGCTCTAAACATTCTGGAAGTGGGTCGAAATCATACGATAATACCTCGCAGACGTATGTTTCACCCGATTCATTCTGTTCACACTAGATTATTTACAGCTCATCAGTGTAAAGATTGTTTTTTGGTCGAGTTTTTTGGTCCAGTTTTCCAACTGGATTGGAAGTGCGACAGTGGAGTCAGTTTAGGGTAACAATCCGTGGTGTAAAGACATAGTACCATCACTCAGCTTACTGTAGAATATCTTCTTGAACATATATTGGCTGTCCCTTTAAAATATGCGGGTAAAAAGATAATCATAATTAAGTGTAATAACAAGATGGGGAAAACCCTAAGTGTTAAATACTAACTATTACTAAACAATCATACATGTACTAAGTCGACCAACATTGTTTACAACTAACTTTACCATATGGTTGACTATAATATTAACACCCCAATATTATGTTCGCTTCCAAAATGTAATTACTTGAATACCTCTGGCCAGTAGGCAAGGTAAATTTATTATTTAGTGTCTGTGTTACGCTGCATACCTTCCACAAACTCCCACGTAAGTTCAAATTACCTTGCTCAAATATTGAATTAAAATTAATAAGTGATACAAATGGACTAATACTGGAACAATACTAACGAGAACTAAAGTTTGTCACTACTAGACATTTTTCGTTAGATACGAATATACCTTTTCTTTTCAGAGGGGAGTCACAGCTTCCTGAAGGAGGTAATACATCTAGTGATAGTGAGTATATAAATAAATTAAAATACCTGTTTATTGACGTTGTGTGGAAGCTAAGTCATATGAAGGGTGACAACATTTTCAGTGTATATGCAGTATATACTCATTGACAAAGGTTATCATATCGAAATAACGGTAGCATTCAAGGAGACTACTGCAGGACTCTTCTTCTTCTTCTTACCTCTGACCGGGTATAGGCTATCCTAGTGTATACTACCCTATACCCCTTTGAAAGGACATTAGCCTAACCTAACAACCTTACCTAACCTAACCTAGTATTATAGGTGGGGGCTGCCGCCCCCACACCCCCGCTTTGACTTAGATTTTTGGTGTATTTGTCTGTGAAGTGGGTATTTTTCAATTTGTTGATAACGAAAATCCTCCATGCGGACTATATGGAGAAAAATATGGCGAATCTATTGGTGCCTATTTTCCCTAATAAATTGTTTCTCATAACGGCGCACTACTGTCGTTGAATATTATCGAAATAACATCACAACACTACAATAAAGTGTTATGGTCATAGATATCAACACAATTGGGTGGTGCCGGTTTTCACTAAGGGCAACGAAGCAATAAGAACGACACATAATAGATTGACGATAAGAACAAATATTTTGACAGTGGAAAAAGGTGAAAGAGTAGATAAGTTAATGGATGAAAATAAGGAAAAATATTATTTTAATACCACGAATTTTCAGAGTGTTTTTTTATAAACAATTTTTTTCATTTGCATCAATATATAGTGTTTGTAATTAATTAGAAATCTCGGGAAAACCTATTTTCCCCATTAGGCCTATCGATC